>CATIVE010000122.1:22142-106588 GCA_949628195.1 Phasia obesa | reverse complement strand
GCTGTGATGCTAACTCGCACAATACGGTGTGGGGAAGCACAGCTGACAACTACAGAGGACAACAACTGTTGCAATTTGTAGAAAGATACGATTTGCTGGTGCTGAACAGGGGGGTAGAACCCACTTTTGTTGAATCACGAAGGGCAGAGGTGATCGATATCACCCTGTGTTCCGTTAATATGCTAGATAGGATTAAGAACTGGAAGGTCACGGACAGATTAACCATGTCTGACCATAGAGCTATCCAGTTCTAGATTCTGTACGGCAAAAGATGGAAAAAAGCCGGCAGACGTATAAGAATACCGAAGAATACTGATCATACCAGTTATGAGAAGTATCTTTCGGAACTTATGCGAAGTTTTGCTTTCCGGGCACCTCGTAATACTGTCGAAATCGAGCGAACTGTGGAGCTTCTAAATTCCACAGTGAAGCTGGCTTTCGAACATTCTAGTCCCTTGACAGTAGTGGATGAGAGGGATCCGACACCTTGGTGGAATGGAGAACTTGAATATATGAAAAAGGATACAAGAAAGGCCTTTAGTCGATACATGAGGGAGAGAGACTCAAGCTGATGGGTACGATTACAAGGAAAAGAAAAAAGAGCTGAAGAAAACGATACGTCTCCGTAAACGGAGTACGTGGAGGAAATTCTGCTCTAATATAAGGGATACATCTGAAGTATACCGAATACAGAAGATAGTATCTAATGACCCTGTCTCCAAAATTGGACTTATTCGCAAAAGCGATGGTCAGATGACGGAGACTGTGGGTGAGACATTGCAGTCGCTTATGGAGATACATTTTCCTGGAAGCTTCAGGTCTAAAGAATCATGGACTCCCGTTATTAGGGGGGCAAGTGAGAGAAAAAGGGCTGAAGCTGAAAGGATAATTACTCTAAATGGTGTAAAAAGTGCAATACTATCGTTTGCACCATTTAAAGCGGCTGGAATGGATGGAATTTTCCCTGCTCTATTACAGTGGGGTGTTAACACCCTGCTTTAGTGGATTAGAGAAATTTGCATAGCCTGTCTAGCGGCGGGATATATCTTGGTAGGTTGGAGGGAAACAAATGTGGTTTTTCTTCCCAAACCGGGTAAAAGGGACTATACGGAAGCTAAGTCCTTCAGGCCAGTAAGCCTTACATCTTTTCTGTTAAAGACAATGGAGAGGGTGTTGGCTGACTTTCTAGAGAACCACACGCTGGAGGATAGGCCCTTGAGTACATACCAACATGCATACAGGGCAGGTAGGTCTACTGACACCGCTCTGGATAAACTTGTCAGAGTGGCGGAAAGAGAAATTTTCAATGGCGACGCTGTTTTGTCCGTTTTTATGGATATTGAAGGTGCCTTTGATAAAATCTCTTTCTCTAAGTTGAGAGGTGCTCTTAACGAGGTGGGGTTGATCCCATTATTGTAAAATGGATCAACGCTATGCTAAGGTCTAGAGCTGTGAATCTCAAAAACCGGAATTCTAGAATCCGGGGGAGGGTAGTCAGGGGTTGCCCACAGGGAGGAGTTTTAACACCTCTTTTGTGGAACATTACTGTTGATGGCCTTCTTTGGAAACTGGACTCAATGGGCGTCCATACATTGCGTATGCCGACGATCTGGCACTTATGGTTGGTGGAAAGGAATAGAGATTGGGTCCCTGGTCTGGATAAGAAACTTACCTGGAACGAATATATTGAGATGAAGACACGGAAGGCAAAAAGGATCATGCATCATTGTAAACGAGTGTGTGGCAATAAGTGGGGAGTCTCGCCAAAGGCTGCATACTGGATTTACACAATGATGGTGCGACCCATAATAACTTATGCTTCAGTGGTTTGGTGGCCTAAAGCCTCTCAGAAAACAATAAAGCATAAGTTGGATGGGGTTAAAAGAATTGCTTGTATGAGCATATGTGGCGCAATGCGCACGGCTCCAACACAGGCGATTGAAGCAATGCTGGGATTGCCGCCGCTGGACTTATTTATTGGATGTCTGCTTTGCGTATGCAGAGTGATGACATTTGGCATCGCTTTGAGACGAACATCGGTTATAATAGAATCCTGGACCTTACTGGTAAGGAGGTTAGGGAAGCCCAAATGCCGAAAGACTGCATCGGACACTAATTGCGGACGGCGTTATACACAATGAGTGGATGAAGAATGACATCAGCATTTTCACTGATGGTTCTCTTATGGATGGAGCAGGAGCAGGTGTATACTCAGTTGAGCTAAACTTGTCCTGTAGTCTCCGTTTGGGGGAGTATGTCTCCGTTTACCAGGCAGAATTGCTTGGGCTGCTACATGCATTGGATCACCTGCTGAAATGTCGAGTGCAGGGAAGAAAGGTTCTCATTGCACTTGACAACCAATCGGTTATAAAACGCATGAATCAGGTGAACGTGTACTCAAAACTAGTGCTGAAATGTGTTTTAAAGCTTAACAAATGTTCCTCGGTTAACGAGGTAACATTGATGTGGGTTAAAGGACACATTGGCACTGCTGGGAATGAAGCAGCAGATCAACTAGCAAAAAGGGGATCTGCTGAGAATTTCTGTAGACCAGAACCCAGAGTATCACTGGGAAATGGCCTAATACGACAAAAGTCCTACAATGGCTGAACTCACTAAACCTGAAAAGGTGGAGGGAGGCTACTACATGTAGACAGGCTCGAATGGTGCTCAAAGAGCCCCTTGGCAGGAGAGCCAGCAAGGTTCTTAGATACAATAGAAGTGCCTTAAGCTAGATAACTGCGTTAATGACAGGTCATGGAAACTTCAAGTATCATCTAGCCAAGATAAAAATCGAAGAAGATGTTACTTGCAGACTATGCCTGGAAGACACACATTGTGTGTGAATGTCCAGCACTGGTTAGCGTAAGACTTAGGACCACGGGCAGGAGCTTGTTAAATGTGAATGCCATGGTGGAACTAAGCCTTAGACAAATGCTAGCAATCACTAAAGACACCGTGATGAAAAATAATGCCGATAATTCCCAGTCATAATAATATGCATAGCCTGTCAAATTATTTTACAAGATCTTCCTATTTCAAGTTGCCCCACCAAACATCTTTCCATTAATTTGGTGTAGGTACTAAGTAAAGACACCTAAATTGAAGGAAACATTTAAACAAATATTTATTTGTATGTATCTGAAATGCCTAGTTTAAATATTTTTAGCTAAACGCTTAAAGGTACAAGGGTTTCATAAATATGCATCATTGGTCTTAAATTAAAAATATATATATATATTTGGTCAAAATTCTTTTTTATAGAATAAATAATTAGCTCTGTATTAATACGTTTCATATTCCATCGAAAAGCATTTGCTTCTATATTTTTTTAAGTTCTTAAAATTGTTCGAAAATAGGAATTAATTTTTTGAAAATCCAACAAATATTATTAATATAAATATATTTTATTAAAAAGAATAAACAAGTTTGTTTATTTTTATTAATGTTTTTATAATCATACATATTTACATACATATCTATATAAATGTGTAAAACATGCAGGACCGTTTATAAGCATTGAATTTGTTTGCGGCTGTATATTTTTACGCTTTCTTGAGTATTTATTGAAGCATTAAAAATGTTGTTTAACTTGTTGCCTTTTTTCTTGCATTTATTTATAATTTAGAAGATGGGGAATATTATAACAATGGTAAAAGCTACTTTTGCTTTAAGTCCTTTTGAATGTAGTTGAAGTTGGGTGTGTGTGAGAATGTGCGCATTTAAATATAAATATATGCACGTACTAGCTTATCTTATCCGCCCTATCCTTGGTCACCTCTTGACGACTTTTTAATCAAAAGTGAACGAGCAACTGATTCAAGCCTTCGGCCACTCTTGGCGTTCAGTGGCAATCCAGAAAAAGCTTTGTAAACGAATAAGAGAAAAAGCATTTGTTTAGATTTTAACATTACCTCCTCTTCTCCAGTCGTACAAGTTTATGACCAATGATTTGGGCTCTTTCGTAGATTATCATCATTTTATATTTTCCATGCAGTGAAACACGTTTCGTAGTTTATAATTATAAAAGAATTAGCTAAGCTCAACGTAATTTTTATGAAAATCTTTACCCTATTTATTCCAATAAACCAATTTTGTTGAAATCAACAGAATTTCCTTTGTTAAAAATATATTTTAATAAAATCTGTTAATTTATATAAAAATTAGTTTAAAATTGAAATAAAATTAAGATACATTAACAAAAGGAAGTTATTGTGAATAATTTATCTATTAAATTGGCTTAACTTTCGTTTATTTTAATTAATTTGCACTGCTTTTAGCTTCATCTGTGTTAATTTTGCTTCAGTGTAACTTTTCCAGGTTAAGTGTCGATCAAGATGTATGCCAAGGTAGTTAACCTCTGAGTGCTACGGTATCATTTGGTTATTTACGCGAAAAGTTATGTGAGTACATTTATTTGTGTTCATTTATTTTTCTTCTGCATTTACTTCAACAACCTAAGTCCAAAATAAGTATAAAACGAGTCCCAAAATACTACGTTGGAGAACTCCGGAATTAATTGGCTCAGGTGAGCTTATAATGTCTTCCTCTTCAAGTATGAACTTCCGACCAGATAAATAACTTTTTTAAAAGCTTATTTTGACTGAACTCTTATTTAATCAAATAAATTACTCTACTTAAGAGTAACTTTAGCTCATACAAAATTTGGATTAAGGCTTCCTGATGGTGCTAAATTGTGCACATAGCGAAATGGCCATTGAGACTAACTTCCCCGTAGTAATCAATTTTAGTGAATTTATAATTTGGATTAATAGCGCGCTATTTATTAAAATTATGAATTTTAATACCCAAAATATAAATTTTTATAAAAGTTGTTGGGTAGGATAAGCTTTAACTTGTATACGAGTAGTAACCTTTCAAACTATACTTTGTCAAAAGATTGAGACACGTCGCTAAAATGCACAGAACAGTATTTTTATTACTTTAACTAGTCTGCTTCGGATCCGAATTGATAATTTGTAATCTTGTCTCCCTCAAAATTGGGTTAAGCCTGGTGATAAAGATTTTCTCAAATAGTTTTGACATATTGATAACAGGCTTATTGGCCTATATGAATCAACTTTTGTGTACTTTTTTCCTGGCTTAGGTAACTTAGTTATTAAAGGGACCTTCCTGGTTTCAGGGAAGGACTGAAAGCGTAAAGAAGCATTTAAAACGTAGAGTATTATTTTAACTGCTACTCGAGAAAATTTCATTATCATTTTGTTGCTTACTTTGTTAAAACTATCTTATGGTTTAGACAAGCGATTTCTCTTGAAAGACCCTAACATCAGGTATTTTCTGTTGGTTTCCACCAGAAATCACGTTTAACCCTTTTTTGAGATTGGGTCGAACAAAATCCGACCTTTCCGAGTAATAAGTCGCGAGCCCCAAAAGGTATGTTTTGCGTTGTAGTCACCAGCTGCTATGAATCGAGGTGTACTAATTTGTAGAATTCTCGATACTGACTTTCCGATATCGCAAATCTAGGAGGGAAATAAACATTCTGATGAAAAGTGTTTGTTGCTTGCATGTAATCCTCACAGAAATAAAGCAGGACGAGGTTTCAGAAATTATGTACTAATGGATTTAAAAAATGAGTCTCTCAGATCATCATGATATCTATTTGTTGGTTCATTAGAATGTACTAGAATTCATTTTTGTGTTTGCGTTCCAGAAACATATCTTTAAACAGTTCGTGATTTGTTAAGTACCACCTGTAATATCATGGATTGCTAGCGTACCAATGCTTGCTGCAAAATTGGGTTCGAATTAGTTTAAGGTATCGGATTGAGTACTGGAGCCCGATTGGTTATTAAGGTATCTGCGTGTGAAATATTTTGAGCGTTTAGCTGTGGCTACTGGAGGTAGTAAGCATATGGCAAATGTTGCAGCTGAATAGGAGCAGGAATTAAATTTTGTAAGGACATCCTTAGCATGGGCAACCTCTGTAGTTAGCAGTGTGATTTTCCCCGCTACATTTGCTTGATTTCTTAATTTTTGTGTCGCAGCTTACAATAAGCCATAGTATGACCAAACTCATGGAGGTTCAAACAGTGGACGGTACCTGAACGTTTATGCGGCTCCTCTACGGTGATTTTACGATACAATAAATATTTAAGAATAATAGATATTTAAGGCTGCAGTAGATATTAAAGGTGCATTTTGTTCTTTTTCAGCCTAATATCACCAAGCTCAAATTCAACTGGAAATATTGGTTGGGGTGCGTTCTCGATTTGTAGGTTAGCTTTTATTTCCTCATGGGTCAATACCTTTAGTAACAATTTGAAGACTTTTCCACTCTTTAATTGGTAAATATAAAAATTCTCTCTGCGGATTTCAAACTCGTTAAATTTTTCGAAAATGGCTTTCATTGTTTATTTGAATTTTTGTATCACTTATTTTTCCTCGCTTAATTAGAATAACATTTTAATAAATATATACGATTTACGTAGTTATATTTCAAATAATATTTTTGAAAATTATGTACAAAAGTACTAAACTTTTCAGTTTAAAACAAAATTAAAACAAATAATTAAGAAAAATAACAACAAGCGCGAGTTAAAACAAGTACAGAATCAAAAAAGCATCTGTTATACCAGGGGAAATTTATATAACTTTAAGAATTGATTTTTTAATAATATTTTGGTTTCTGTTTACAGGTTTCGAAATTTTATTCGAGGCTGTACATTTTATTTATTTTGTTTTGAGGTTTTATATATGAATTTTCGTCGTTTTTGCATATTAAATTTTTCATATTGAATTTTTTTTTAATTTAAATAATATTTTTATTTTACCGATTTTGCTCAAAATTGCCCATTTTTAGCAGAAATGTATTGCAAAAAATAGAGGAATTTTCTCATGCAAAAATAGCTTTTGTTTAATTATGCTTACAAAATGTGCTCCATATGAGCCCAAGAGTAGTCCAAATATCTAAATATATGATAGACCATTCAACATGGTCATTTCCTTAAGTGCAGGTATTAATAATTCAGCTTTGTACTAATTCGGAGTAACCATGTAACCACAAATGTATTCTTAAGGACCTTATTCTAGAAAAAAAAAATTACATTTGGCCGAAAATAAAAATCTTTCCGATTTCCCCTGTGCTGTTTTAGTTCTTAATTTTTTGAATAATTTATTATTTATAATAATAGTCTTAAGGCTTTCGAAGCGAATGTTCAGAAAATCTTTTGTGTTAAATTTTATAAACATCGCCACAATATTCACTCTTGCAATATCATCGTGTAACAGAGCATTTATGATGCATAAAACCTTCCTATTTAAATGCATTCATCAACCAGTGTTACCAGATAAATTATTTGATTTTTAGCTTCAAAATATTTAAAATTTTTTCTTATTTCTATAACACTTCTTTCCATCATTAAATAACTTATTTTTAATTTAGTGCAGCAGTGCTGGGAAAAAATCATCATTTTGGATTTATCTTTCTGATGTTCCGAAAAAAAGGAAAAATCTCTCCTTCTTAGACGTAGGTTAGATTGCACACGTCTCGGTTCTGTGTTCAAAATCCGACTCAGTTGGATTCTGGTGGACTATTTGTGACACTCTTAGATATATGTAACCAAGGTCGTTTAGGATGTTATGGGTTAGTTTGTAATCTAAGCTGAGGGTATAGTTTATACCAATAAGCCAGTTAAGTTGGAATGAATTCATCTTCATTTGTGTTTATTTTGATTCAAATGGTTTTTATAAGCAAAGCGCCGATCATCATCATTGAGGTATCCGACATCAGAATGTTGAGCTATCATTTGATTATTTATACGAATACGGGGACATGAGGGTAAAGACCCAGTGTGAACATGATATGAGTACATTTTGTTCATTTACCTAAGTTTATTCTCTATTTCTGCAACTGTTTTTCTAAATTGAATAAATGGTTTTGTAGATGCTAGTTTTTAGGGTTCCGTACACAAAGTGTAAAAACGAAACCCTATTGTTTTCGCTACAATGTCTGTCCGTCTGACCGTCTGTCAGCGCCTTTTATCTCTGGAACCGTAATAGGTAGACTCTTGAAATTTTCACAGATGATGTATAGTTGTTGCCGCTATAGCAACAAATAGTAAAACTTATAGGGTGTTCCAATAGAGAGGTGTTATTTACGAAAATGTGTTTATTTCTTGAACTGTAGGAGGGATACACTTGAAATTTACAAACAGTTATTAAAACTTAGTTCACTATATAAACAAGTATAAAAAAATAAAACTAAAAATTAAAGGGTGTTCCGATAGTGGTGTGAAATGCATGTATAAGGCATAAGTTTTGTACCATAATAGGTAGACTCTTGAAATTTTCACAGAAGGTGTATAGCGATGGCCGCTATAACAACAAAAATTAAAACTTATAGGGTGTTCCGATAGAGAGGTGTTATTCACGAATATGTGTTTATTTCTTGAACTGTAGGAGGCATACACTAAAAATTTATAAACTGTAATAAAAACGTAGTTCGCCTTATATAGAAGTCTAAAAAATAAACCTAAAAATTAAAGGGTGTTCCGATAGTGGTGTTATTTTGATTTATAAGGCCTAAGTTTTGAATCTTAATAGAATCTTGAAATTTTTACAGAAGGTGTATAATTTTGGCCGCTATAGCATCAAATAACAAAATTTATAGGGTGTTCCGATAGAGAGGTGTTATTTACGAATATGTTTTTATTTCTTACAAACAGTAATTAAAACTTAGTTCGCTTTATAAACAAGTCTGAAAAAATAAACCTAAAAATTAAAGAGTGTTCCGATAGTGGAGTGATTTGCATGTATAAGGCCTAAGTTTTGAACCATAATTGGTAGACTCTTGAAAATTTTACCAAAGGTGTATAACTATGGCCGCTATAGCAAAAAATATTAAAACTTATAGGGTGTTCCGATAGAGAGGTGTTATTTACGAATATGTGTTTATTTCTTACAAACAGTAATTAAAACTTAGTTCGCTTTATAAACAAGTCTAAAAAAATAAACCTAAAAATTAAAGGGTGTTCCGATAGTGGTGTGCTTTGTATGTGTAAGGCCTAAGGTTTGAACCATAATAGGTAGACTCTTGAAAATTTTACCAAAAGTGTATTACTGCGTCCACAATAGCAAAAAATATTAAAACTTATAGGGTGTTCCGATAGAGAGGTGTTATTTACGAATATGTGTTCATTTCTTACAAACAGTAATTAAAACTTAGTTCGCTTTATAAACAAATCTGAAAAAATAAACCTAAAAATTAAAGGGTGTTCCGATAGTGGTGTGCTTTGTATGTGTAAGGCGAAAGTTTTGAACCATAATAGGTAGACTCTTGAAAATTTTACCAAAAGTATATTACTGCGGCCACAATAGCAAAAAATATTAAAACTTATAGGGTGTTCCGATAGAGAGGTGTTATTTACGAATATGTGTTTATTTCTTACAAACAGTAATTAAAACTTAGTTCGCTTTATAAACAAGTCTGAAAAAATAAACCTAAAAATTAAAGGGTGTTCCGATAGTGGAGTGATTTGCATGTATAAGGCCTAAGTTTTGAACCATAATTGGTACACTCTTGAAAATTTTACCAAAGGTGTATAACTATGGCTGCTATACAAAAAATATTAAAACTTATAGGGTGTTCCGATAGAGAGGTGTTATTTACGAATATGAGTTTATTTCTTACAAACAGTAATTAAAACTTAGTTCGCTTTATAAACAAGTCTAAAAAAATAAACCTAAAAATTAAAGGGTGTTACGATAGTGGTGTGCTTTGTATGTATAAGGCCTAAGTTTTGAACCATAATAGGTATGTAGACGCTTGATATTTTCACAGAAGGTGTGGCCGCTATAGCAACAAATATTAAAACTTATAGGGTGTTCCGATAGAGAGGTGTTATTTACGAATATGTGTTTATTTCTTACAAACAGTAATTAAAACTTAGTTCGCTTTATAAACAAGTCTGAAAAAATAAACCTAAAAATTAAAGGGTGTGCCGATAGTGGAGTGATTTGCATGTATAAGGCCTAAGTTTTGAACCATAATTGGTAGACTCTTGAAAATTTTACCAAAGTTGTATAACTATGGCTGCTATAGCAAAAAATATTAAAACTTATAGGGTGTTCCGATAGAGAGGTGTTATTTACGAATATGTGTTCATTTCTTACAAACAGTAATTAAAACTTAGTTCGCTTTATAAACAAGTCTAAAAAAATAAACCTAAAAATTAAAGGGTGTTCCGATTGTGGTGTGATTTGCATGTATAAGGCCTAAGTTTTGAACCATAATAGGTATGTAGACGCTTGAAATTTTCACAGAAGGTGTATAACTGTAGCCGCTATAGTAGCAAATACTAAAACTTATAGGGTGTTCCGATAGAGACGTGTTATTCAGGAATATGTGTTTATTTCTTGAACGATAGGAGGCATAGTCTCCAGATTTAAAAACAGTAATTAAAGCTTAGTTCGCTATATAAACAAGTATAGAAAATAAACCTAAAAATTAAAGGGTGTTCCAATAGTGGTGTGATTTGCATGTATAAGGCCTAATTTTTGAACCATAATATTAGACTCTTGAAATTTTCACAGAAGATGTGGCCGCTATAGCAACAAATATTAAAACTTATAGGGTGTTCCGATAGAGAGGTGTTATTCACGAATGTGTGTTTATTTCTTGAACTGTAGGAGGCATACAGTAAAAATTTAAAAACAGTAATTAAAACTTAGTTCGCTTTATAAACAAGTCTTAAAAAATAAACCTAAAAATTAAAGGGTGTTCCGAAAGTGGTTTTATTTACATGTATAAGGCCTAAGTTATGAACCATAAAAGGTAGACTCTTGAAATTTTCACAGAAGGTGTATAACTGTGGCCACTATAGCAATAAATACTAAAACTTATCGGGTGTTCCAAAAGTGCGTGTTATTTACGTTTATGTCTTTTTTTTGAGCTGTAAGAGGAAACCACTTACAATTTGCAGAATGTAATTAAAACTATGTTAGTTTTATAAACAAGTATACAAAATTGAACTTAAATATTAAAGGGTGTTCCAATAGTGACGTGATTTGCATGTATATATCCTAAGTTTTGAATGAATAGGTGGAATCTTGAAATTTTTACAGGAGGTATATAACTATGTCCACTATAACAAATAATAAAAATTAAAGGGTTTTCCGCCAGTGACGTGATTTGCATGTATAAAGCCTTATTTCTTGAACCGTAACAGGTAGACTCTTGAAATTTTGTACAGAAGATGTGTTGCCACGGCCGATATGACAATTACTAAAAATTAAAGGGTGTTCCAACAGTGACATGTTTTTCACTTATAGTGACTTATTTTGTAATCGCAATAAGTAGACTCTTAATATATTTATAGAAAGGAAGTTGCCATGGCCACTATAATGAATAATAAAATTAAAGGGTGTTTCGACAGTGATAAGATTTTATAAACCGTAATAGATACCCTCTTGAAATGTTTACAGTAGATGTAGTACTTCGGCCGCTATAACAAATATTTAAAATTGAAGTGTGTCCATTAGTAACGTGTTTTTCACGAATATTACCGTATTTTTTTAACCGCAATAGGTAGGCTCCTGATATTTTAATAGAAAGTGTATTACCATGGCCGCTATAAAATCAATTACATATTAAAATTTAAAGGGTGTTCTAATTATGATGCGATTTTCGCGAATATTACTTTAATTTTAAAATTTAAGGGTGTCCCATAAGACATAAAGAAATAAACAACTGGAATTTTTAAATTATACTGAACATAGTACGGAACCCTACGTGTGTGAGTGTAACTCGCACTTAACTAATTTTTTAATTATAATTATTTTACTTCGCCGGCGATTTAGTGCTATGTGGTAATACCGGCGAAGGAGGGCGCTGTGATATGCATTATTATAAAGAGGAATTAATACATATCACAAAAATTGATGTTGCCATGGGTGAGTATTGAACTCGTGGCCATTGCTTAGTAGTCAATGTGCTAACCACTTAAGCTACAGCACCCTCAAAAATGTTGAAACTACCAAAATCGAAAAATGATGATTGCTTACAATCATTAATGCTAAAGCGGCATTTAGACGGTCAATCGCGGCTTGTCAGCGGGGCATGATGGCAAGCCAACAAGCTCGTGTAAACGACCAAAATTCGTGTTTGGCAGCCGTGCTGGATGAAAATCAAAAATTTTTTATATTTTGTATTTGCCAACACGCCATCAAGCTCGTCTAAATGCATGTTTGTCAACCACAGTGTAAATTTCATTTGTATTTTTGTAAGCGAGCAGTAAAGATATCTTGGCTAGAGCCCTTGTTTTTAAGAGAATTTATTGTTTTTGCATGTGGGTTAGTTTTTAACCGACTTCAAAAAAGAAGGAGGTTATCTATTCGTCTGAATGTTGCTTTTTTTTTTTTATGTATGTAACCGCAGAACTCAGCCATTTCTGAACCGATTTTAAAATTTTTTGCTTTATTTGAAAGGTTATGCTTCAAGGTTGGTCCCATTTTAAAAACAGTTCATTATATTAAAAATTAAAGGGTGTCCCCATACAACATACATGTTTTTTACGTGTATTAAGAACCGTAAAGGGCAGCAAATTAAAATTTTAAAAAATTGCGTGCCTCTATAGCTCCCAACAGCAGAAATTAATAAAAAAATAAATTTAAAATTTAAAGGGTGTCCCCATAGGTAACATAATATTACCTATTTGGGTCGATCTTTTGAACCGTTATAGACTAAACCTTGAAAATTTGACAGAATGTCGACTACTATGACCGTTATAATAAAATGTATAAATACTCAAAATTTTAAATTAAAGGGTGCTCCAATAGTTCATTTAATATGATGTATATGGCCATACTTTTGAATAGTTGTACACAGACCGCTGAAATTTACAAAGAACCTGTAGTGCTAAGTCAGCTATAACAAAAAGTATAAAATTTTGAATTTGGAACTTAAAGGGTGTCCCAATAGTTAATGTAATTCTATGTATGTGGCCAAACTTTTGAACTGTTAGAGACAGACAGCTGAAATTTACAAGGAACCTGTATTGCAAAGTCCGCTATAGCAAGTATACACTTTGAAGTTAGAAATTAAAGGGTGTCCCCATAAATTATGTAATTTGATCTATATGACCCTATCTTCTGAACCGTTAAACACAAACACTTGAAAATTAGGCAGAATGTCCACTACTTTCTCTGGTATGATAACAAATAGATATATTTGGAATTATAATGTAAAGGGTGTCCCAATAGTTCATGTAATTTGATATATATGGTTAAACTTTTTAACCGTTATAGACAGGTAGTTGAAATTTACAAAGAATCTTTGTGACCAAGTCATCTATAACAACAGGTCTTTAATTTAACATTGTAAATTAAAGGGTGTCCGAATAGGTGATGTTATTTGATCTGTGTGCCCCTATCTTTGAAACCGTTATAGACAGAGGCTTGAATGGTGTCCCCATACAAGACGGATGCTGGTGAAAATAACTTAACTTTTAAACAGTAATAGGGAGAGGCTTGACATTCAATAGTGTTTATTTTTTCCCTCTAATTTTGGCGCATCTTTTGTTTGGTTTAAATCTAATTCTTACAGATTACTTCTTACATTTTTAGTTTAGAATTGGTGCCCTTCTATTTGTTTTGAAGTCGGTTTTTTTTGCAAGAATTATTATGTATGGTATTATATGTAAATCGTTTTTATTACAGTTTATTTTTAAAATATTTTATTTATGTAATTATTGTGTGTGTGTTTATATGGAAATATTGATTGCCAAAATTCAAGTTAAAAACTTGCATGTAGACGAGTTAGCAAAAATATTATTTAATTGGTATTTTTCAATTATTATAAAGGAAAATCCCATAACGAAGTTGGGGAAATGTTTTCCTTGAACTTAGGACAGCTTCTAACATTATTACTTGTTCTAAAAATTAAGATAGATTTGTTTAAACCTTAAACAGGCATAATAAGAAAGGATTCACGGTGTATTGAAAGTAAAATACTAAAAAGTATTCATGATAGAGAACATATAACTGTGGAGTAAATGTATTACACGGAACTGTTCGAAACTTTGAATTTTGTTTCTGTATAAATAAAATATTACATACATTATTACATTTTCCTATTCACACAGTATGAATTAAAGATATTTTAATGAGGCATAACACTGACCAAATACTAAGAAATTCAATATTGTCGTAAGATGTTCTTTTGCAAAAAATAATATAAAGAATATTGGTACTTTTTCAATAAATTTTTTTAAATAATTGATTAGAAGCTGAAGAATAAATGAAAAATATAGTCATGATGTCGTTGTTTATAATTCTCTATAATTCCATTCCTTAATAATTCAATTGTCCAAATTCGTTTCGTACTCTTTTTTGATTGTCGTCTTCCTATATCAATTATTAAAGCAGCAGCTAAATCATGCGCCATCTTAAATAAGAACCTCACTGCTCAGTGTCTGTTGTATAATGATGTTTGACAATCTTCGCTTGATCATGTAAATGCTAAACACTCTCTCTCTCATTACGCCACGCTGACAAGCCGCGATTGACCGTCTAAATGTCGCTTAAGAAAAGCTGTGTTTCCCGGAAATGTCAAGTGTGGATTCGGTTGCTTGGTTGGCATATCCGAAGTATACAAAAAATATGAAATGGATTCCAATATACTACCTTGGGCAACTGTATGATGAATTGGGTGAGATGAGCTTAAAAGTCTCTTTCTTTCATTATGAAGGGTAGTTTATTATCTATTTAAGTTTCGTTCATTCTTTTAGTTTGTTTTTAAGTTGGGGAAACCGAAGCAATAAAATGATCTTGAGATGGTCCAACTTAATTTCTCTTGAATTACTCTTAATCACGGCAAAATCAATCTCAAGCAAATTTAATAATCGATTAATAGGCCAAAATTTTGAAAACACTTTTAAACAAAACATTTTGAAGTAATTTGTCGGGATCCACAATACACTTGTCATAGTCTCGAGCTACTCAAAAACAGAGACCTAGTGATTTGTAAAAATCGCTCTGATATATCTATCTCTCAAAAAGCGAACGTTAAAAAGTTTTTGATTCTACCATTTAATATTTTTACCTATCCACCATATGGTCTACTAGGAGGTTATAACATTATGAAACATACGGTGAGTCTATTATTTAGTAGTCAATGCCTCATTTCAGATAAGTTGCAATTTGAAGTTTTTTAGGCTTTATAAAATTTTATTCATTACCAGTTAAAGAACATCTATTAGTATTCATCTTTGTAATTTTTTACTTTGGTTAAAATTGTAAGAATCTCTGATAATCATGTAAATAAAATTATAAACAATTTTAAAGGACTGTATTATTGTTTTTTTCTTTCATACCCAGCAGTAAAGTAGAAAATTTCTCAAAAACCGGAAATTATTAAAATTATTTTTTTAATACAAATATTACTTTTTTTAAATCAAAAATAACATTTAATTTTGTTACTAAAAATTTTGTACTTCTATTTTTTAATACTATCTAGGTATAAATACTGTACTTGATGTGTAATTCATTTTTTTTTTATAAAATAATAATTTTAACTTTATAAATTCTGGCAACACCAGCCTCAACTAAATTCAACATCTTTGGGTTCTCTGCTATTGTATACGAGTAAATATGTATATACATACATACATTCATATAATGAGTTTCTTTACAAAGTATTCCTTGAAAAGGTGGAACTGTTTAAATACCGCAAAATAAATTAATGTAGTATAGCATCTAAGAAAAATATTTAACACTGGTAAAAAGAAAATAAACGATGTATGAACTGAATGCTTGAGTATTCGTAAAACTGTTCATAGTGTTATTTTTCTTAACTTTTTATTTCTTTCTAAAGTTTCGGTCGTGATTTTGGGGGTTTCGTCTTAATGACTTTTAAGTTGGAACGAGAGTTACGATTATAACAATAAGAACTACAGGTTTTACAGTAACTTTGTTGATGTTAAACGGAGCCATGCTGTTTAAAATTATTCGTTTGCTTCGCATAAAGTAACAAGCCTTAGGAAGTCCTTGCATGCTTTATTTTATTTTCCTGTTTTTATTTTGAGTGTCGTTTTCTTGTTTCGGAAAAAAAGATGAGAGGTGTTTTTTAAGTGGAAAAGAAGTAATAATAAGTGTGAGTGAATGTGCATTTTAGCCAATTAGTTGCGCATGGATGGCTTTTATTTTTACTAATTTTTGTTTGCAACAATTTTGAAAAACAACATTGAACGGCGCCGTTCGCACCAACTCGAACTGACGTATGGAACGAGTTGGCGTATTCTACGTGGAGATCTTAAATTGAAAGCATACAAAATACAGCTTGTGCAACATCTGAAGCCTGACCTTCCCAAGCGACATCGCTTTGCTCTATGGGCTCTTGAAAAGTCCCTAGAAAATCCGACGTTTTCGAGGCAAATTTTTTAGTGATGAGGCCCATTTCAGGCTCAATGGGTATGTATACAAACAACATTGCCGCATTTGGGACGAAGAGCAAGAGCTGCCTCTTTATCCAGAAAAAACAACGGTTTGGTGTGGTTTGTGGGCAGGTGGAATCATCGGTCTATATTTCTTTAAAAATGATACCGGAGCGATCGTAACCGTCAATGGCGACCCTTATCGTGCCATGATAACCGACTATTTGATGCCTGAAATTGAAGCTCGTGATCTCGGCGACATTTGGTTTCAGCAAGACGGCACCACTATTGAGAGAACATTTCGGTGAGCACATATTTTCACCTTTAGGGCCGGTCGATTGGGCACCAAGATCGTGTGATATCACACCGTTAGACTTTTTCCAGTTGGGATATATAAAGTCTAAAGTTTATGCGGACAAACCCATCTGGTATTATCTATTAATGCATACATATGTACATATAAAAAGTACCGCCATGGTCTAACGGACATCTAGAATAATTCTTCATAGCCCAGCCCAAATGCTTGAAACTAGAGATTGGAAATTTGGTGTTTGCTTCTACTTCTTCCTAAGTATATACATACGAGTATATAATGCCTCAAAATATTAGACCGTATACATACATCAACTTACACATTTGGGGACATTTGTGTAATTTTCAAGAGTATTTCTGTAATAGTTCTAGTCGTATAGTCAAATTTAAACTTTAAAACTGTTATTTACACACACGTGTAAATTTAAAGTATCTTGCTATAATAATTTAAAATTTTTATTTTTCAAACTAAGTCATATATGGTGATATATGACTTTAACTTTTATTTTTTATATTTGTTATTGTGGAAATATTTATAAACTTATAAATGGCTGGGTATAATGGTTAAAAAATAATGCTTATAGGGACACTCTAATTTTAAATCTTATATTTTATTACTTTTGATTATTGGACGCTATATTAAATACTCGCCTTGTAAAAATTTTAAGTACGTGCGCCTTCGGTTTCAAAATATGCGTAAACATCATGCGTGTTGTATGGGATACCCTTTTTAGAAATGTAAAAAACTAATAAAAATATTCTCAATATACTTTTCAATGTACAACTGCTTGTAAAAATTATTTTGACGAGGTGTAGTTGTGTGAAATGTATTGGAATGACTGAAAAATTCAATTTCGCTAAAAATACGAGTTAGTGCCTTTCTACTTGAGACCATCGATATGCTTTTATATGTTTACCACAATTTACAGTAAACCCCCTTATAATACGGTACTCTTATAACAGATATACGCGATTTCAGTCCCTCGTATAACACGTTATTTCCCCATATAACGCGGGGATTTCTACGTTATATTTCTGTACTATTAAATCTATAATGATATTAATTTCGCGTATATTTGCACATTAAGTCTATTGTGTTAAGAAATTAAATTATTTTAATTAATTGTGTTCCATTTTTTGAATTAAAAAAAGAAAAAATTGTTATACATACATACGTAGCGATACCCTAATATAGAAAGGCCCTAACTAATGTTTTTCCTACTTTATAGGAGAAGGAAATAACTTAATAGAAATTATAGTTTTGTAGTCGCGAATTATTTTTTAACGCAATATTTTATTAAATTCTCTTAGCGTTTTAATAATATAACAATTTTTTTATTTATACATATGTATTCGAAGATGGATTGAAGATCGTATGCAAAAAAAACTTGATTTAAAAAAACGAGTTAGGGCCTTTCTATATTAAGGTAACGATATGTATATGTACTAAAAGCTTTAGAAACATTATTTTGATAGATTTTATTTTAAGTAAAATAAAAAGGTTATCGGGATCCGTTAAAGGTATACTCTTGAAAATTTTCCACAAGTTGTATTACTATAACAACAAATACTAACACTTATAGGGTGTTTGGAAAGTGACACTAGAACTTTACAAACAGTAATTAAAACTATGTTCGCTATGTAAATAAGTATCAAAAATAAATATAAAAATTAAAGTGTGTTCCGACAGTGAGGTTATTTTCATGTATATGGCCTAGTTTTTGTACCGTAATAGGTGGACTCTTAAATTTGTAATTACTAATAATTAAAGGGCGTTCCGACAGTGATAGTTTGATCTTACATATATTAAAACAGTAATACGATTACTTTTTGAATTTGAGAAATTTGTCCTTCTCTTATAACGTTATGGGCAACACAGTCGATATTTTCACAGGGTATTTAGTACCACACTCTAGTCTAAAAAATAGTTGAAAATTAAGTCGCGAAAAAAATTATAACTTGTAATCTTAAAGTTATACATATATTGAAGTTAGTACGGAATCATACTAGTGTGAGTTAAACTTAAACTTGACTGAATTTAAAATAAATTTTCGACACTGTCTTAAAATAGAATGCGAAGAAGAATAATCAACCTAAAGAAATGAAAGATTATTAAATAAAAAGATATAAAAATGTCAATAGTTTTAGTAAGGGCATTGATATTGGTTAATTCATCGCGCAAGCTTTGAGAAGAAGTTGTATGTAATCTATGATCACAGTCTGTTAGGAAGCTTTTTGCTACCAAGTTAAATATATTGTTGCCAAATGACGCAAATGAATTAATGTATGAGTTCATTAAAATAAATATGAAAGGATATACATATATGTGAATACAAAAAAATAATAAAGGTACAAATAGTTTGCTAATATGAGTTGAAATTAATTATTTAAATTAATAAAATAACTATTGTTTATTGAAAAATTTTAGAATTAGGCACCGTAGGCGGCAATTTTTTTTTTTTTTTTTAAATATAAAAAATCGCGGTATTTTTCCAACAAACCCATTTATAAATTATACATACATATATTTCAACTCATATTAGTAACTTATTTATAACTGGAAATATTTACTAGTATAAAAGAAACAAAACGGTTCTACTTTTTCTCCAAAACAATTTACGTAAATAATCAGAAGTTTTTAAAGACGGCCACACTGGTACAACTTTAAATGTGATGTTAATATATTTTCTGTAAATTCAGCAGTTTTTTGAAAAATAAAAACAGAAACTAAATTGTTTATTTTTCTAGTTTATATCGTGATAACTTTTAAATGTTAACACTTCTGCTGTTTAAGGTAAACTTTATAACTACTTATTATTAGTGATAATTTTTTATTAAAAATATATCGTTTTTAAGTCAAACAATTATTTTTGCACTCTTATTGAAAAATTTCTTCATCATATAAAACCGCTCAAAAATGGGTGATCTTTAATTAAAACATTTGGGTAATTTTTCATTATGAAAAATCGCCCAAAAATATAAAATTGTGTAATTTAAAATAATAATACAGTCGAACAAGAAGACAAGATCTTAAGTAAAGAAAATAACAAAAATGGAAATAATAAAAATGTCGGTGGAACGTTATTTCAGGTAGCTCCGTCAGGCAATAAAAATGTAAAAAGAAACTGTTTTCGGAATTATGTAATTATTTAAACTGTTTTTTAGCTAAATCTGCATAAGTTTTTTATTTAAAATGTTTTTCATATTCGACTTAAACTCCCTTTAACGAGAAAAGTTAAATTAAAAAAATAACGTGCTATCATATAACGCGGAACCAATCCACGGTGTTATAAGGGGTATTACTGTATTTTTTTTAAACGATTTTTGACAGAATATTGACTACCGCATTTCTATTATTATACACACTTGGGCTCCCTAGAGCTTTATGCTGTCGTTTTAAGTTTAGATGTGTACAGCGAAAATCTTTTATTTTATTTTTTTGTTTGTATGTTTTGTATTCTTGATAAGTAGTTCGAAAATCCGTATTGTTTTTTTTTTGTCATAATTCGTTATTGTTTGATAAATGCCTTATTTTAATGCGGTTGTTGGCCTTGAGGAAGTTTTACTTACATTCCTGGCCTCTCACTACTCTCACGAGAAAATAATATACAAAGTCACGCTCATACACAACCTTATTTTTTGTTCAGGTCACTTAAGCTCACGTGAGAATGAAAATATTAGTCATACATTTTTTATTTTCCAAAATAATACCATGACATATTTTAATATGCCTTGAATAATATTTTATTGAAAATATTTCTCAAAACTAAATGGCAGAAAATGTTGACTATTACAACTGTCCTATATTATTAAATGTAAAAAATATTCCTCAGAAAATTCTAGGTATACGAACCGTATTAAAACACTTTTAATACTTCGTGTATTTACATTTAAGCACTTTTAATCTAAAAAAAATTAAATCTAAACAATAAACAATTTCAGAAATTCTGGCAACCAACTAGAAAAGAAAAAAATTTGGAATATTTATTTTTATCTATTAAAATACAATTGTTTACCAAATTTAAGTAATTTTAAACCCAATATTTTAGATTAATTTGAAACCCTAGAATGCTACTAAAGGAAATATTACGTCAAGTTTCTTTATTTAATTTTGATTTCTGTTTATATTTTACTGTTTAGTCATAGTAATTATAACAACAACAATAATACATATTTAAATTTACAATTATTAAAAATATAATTTTTATGATGATTAAATTAAAATTAAATCATAATAAAAAAACAATAAAGAAAGATAAAGTATAGGGCTACTTATTTTGCGTAACATATTTCGTAAGAGCTTTGTTAAAGTTTTGTCTTTCAACAATTATTTTAATATTTGCAGTTAATGAATTTCATAGTTTTATGGCATTGACGAAGAAAAATCTGCTAGTGTTTAAGTAGTTGTATCTAGGTAGTACTAACGTAACACCTCTGGATGACCTTCCGAATGAAATTTTTTTTGTACAAGTATGCCGTTGATTGGGGATGTATTAATTTGCGCAAAAATAAAAGATTGCGCATTCAGAGTTAGTCCACTATGTCGCAACCAAGAATCATAGTTCTCCAAGATGAAATACTACTAAATCTCTGTATGCATTACACATATTGTGTAGCATTGTTAAATAAGACTTGCAACTTACATATGCAGTGAGGACGAGTTCAATTTGCTGTAGAAGTACTTGTATAACAAGCCGTTTCTTGACTTCAGAAGGCGTATAAATTGAAGTTATTCGTAAATTACGCAATGTTAGGTACATACTGCGTACTATATTATTAATGTGGTCACTACATGATAAGGACAGTTGATATGAAAACCTAAATATTTAACCTTTTCAACATAAACAAGCCTGTTGTCACCCAACCTAACAGTTGGAAGCTGGTTAAAATGGAGTTTGTTCCTGCTAATGGGTAGTAATACTGATTAGGCTGGACTGAGCATAAGCTCATTTGCCTTTGCCCATGCAGACTGCCTTTAGGTCCAAAATATCGTCAGCAAGACCAATACGGCTAGATATGTACAACATTAGCATAAGCATGAACATTAACAAAATTGACTACACTAAATATGTCATTTATATAAATTCTGAAAAGCAAAGGTCCTAAATCTGAGCCTTGTGGGAGTTTTAGTGGTTACATCTTTAAATGACTCCCTTGAATCAACAACTACCTTTTGAACTCGCTGAGATAAGTAGTTGCTTATTAGGAACACTGCACTGCGGTCAAAGCCAAAAAAGCATTCAAGTTTTTTGCAAAGGAGTGAATGATCAACTCTTTTAAAGGCCTTTGAAAAATCCAACAAGCACATCAACGATAAATCATACGCTGGTCTTATATCATCTTTTGTACAACTATTACTAGAACGAAAACCTGATTGTAGGGGAGACAGCAGGAGACATAATTGTTTCAAACATTTTTCCAAAATTATTTATCCAACTACCTATTTTCCAAGGTAATATTTTGAAGATTGGCTGAAAAGTTGCTAATTAAAAAGTAAAACAATTTTTACATTAGTTCAAATGTCTGATTCAAATATGCAAAACCATGTATGCAAAACGACTTCGTTAAAAATTTCAAACACGAAGTTATACGCTAATATTTAAATTGATCTTTTGACCCACTTTGTGAAAGTAGAATTTCTCCAAATTGTTACCACATTTAGAATCAGTTATGTAGATTCTTATTATGCAATGAAAAAATCGCCCCCTCAATATAACAATAGCTTATGTGCTCATACGCTATTATTCTTTTATTGCATATTTAGAATATGCATCATTGATTTTATGTCTGGTCAAAATTTCGTCAAATTCTACTTCCAAAAAGTGAGTCAAAATGTCGTTGGAAAAAATAGTGTATAATTTCTTGTTCAAAAATTTCCTTCAATAAGTGTGCAAGCTCATATGCGCTATTTTACTTGAAATTGCCACTCCAAAGTTGTTATAAAAGAATAATAATGTATACGCATTATATTCCATTTTAACCTGTAGAAAAAAATACAATTTATGAAAACTTTAACTCATAAAATAGCTTAGAATAATATACACTATTGTCGAAGAAATAGTTTTCAAATAGTGCCAATTTGTAATCAAAATCTGCATGATCTCAAAAATTTGTGCAAAAAGGATGTAATTCCTCGTGGCTCGCAGTCATTTTTTTTAACTTACAAGGTGGAAAGAAGCGAAATTGTTTAGATGAGCCAGATGTAGCAGAGGAAGAGAATGAATTTCTAGTTATTTCTGATTTACGCAATGTATACCTTAATTTGTCATAATTTTTGTTTATAATAACCCAAATTGGAAAGTAAAGATATGTGACACTGAATTAACAAAACAAATTGATATTTTTGAGATAAAATATTTTAATAAAAATACCGTAAAATTATTGAATAAAACAGCGTATACCATACAAAATAAAATAGTGTATGAGATACATTATACGAATTCCCTACAAAATAAAATAGCCTATGGAGGGCTTGCGCTTTGAATGACATAATTATGGTCTTGAAGGATGTGTAGAATAAAAAAAAATTGATCAATTTAAAGACAAGAAACTGTATAATGTATTCGTCGAAAAATGCAATATGAAGAATTTTTATTTACCGTAATATTGAGGTTTTAATAGATATCCGATTTGACAAAAACTTTAAACTCGATTTTCTCAAAACCCCAAAAAAAATTATACGCTATTGTTGTATTGAGGGGACAAAATAATGCTGTATATGCGTATACACTATTATTTTGTTAAGGGGATATGTATATATACATATAAATGATTGATATTAATATACAAAATCTCAATGCCGGTGACTTTTCTTTAATACTTACTTTTGGAAGATAAAAACGTTACACAGCTGATTATGTAAAATTAAACAGATAAAGTAAAGCACGTGAATACGTGTATGTAAGCATCCTTTTGACATCCTATTGCACATGGATTAAATATAAACGTAAGAAGAGTGGTTGTGTGGGCACACCAGAAGACGTAAATCTGTGTATTTCTGATGTGGATAAAAAATTCAAATCAGCTTCCCAATATGCATCAGTATCCCGATAAATTAATTCAGTAGATGTCGAGCGGCTCTTGCCTGAAAAAAGAAAAATTCGAAGAGAGAGGAATCACACAGAACCCCTCAAATTAAAAGCTGAATTATCGGTTATTTCGTAAGCCTTAAAAGGCCTTCTTTGTTGCGAACTTCGTCTGAAGACTGGGCAATTAATGATTCCAAAAAGGAAAATCTTTTTGTTGGACATTTTAAAAGAGTTTTTACTGCAGATATAGCTGAGTTAAACCACAAAAAAGCATCTGGCTTTATTGATACAAAATTATTTTTTAATAACCGCGTATAGCACTAAAAATAATAATTTTTATATTTAATGCCATTTTACGTCTTGAGTACTTTTCTCTGTTCTGTTTGAGATGTTAATAACTAAGTTGAACTCAATTTTCAGCATCAAACGATGTAATAAGGAGACCTTCGATGAAAGAAAATACTAAATACTAAGCGCAGAGGATTTTTATCGACGTTTCTCAAACATTAGCATGGCATGAACCTAAGTTGGGCAGTAAAGTTAGATAGTTATTAATCCGATCGAAAATTTATAGTGAAAGAACGATATTTTAAGCTGACCTTATTCATTTGAAATGAGAGTAGGTAGTAGTATAGTATAGAAATGATCTTGTAAATATCGTGATACCATCCACGTATTGAATTTAGAAACAAAAGGTTATTTATTTTGCAGTTTCAAAAGTAAACGTAAATAAAACACATATAAAATATTTTGTTTCATGATTTTTCTTTTTTATTATAAAGTTTGAACGTTGACATTATATGTGAAACACTACATCATTTAAATGAACACTACGCGAAGTGTTGTAAGCATTGATTCTTTTGAGGTAATTTTCGACAACTTTTTGACACATATTGGGCGGTATCTCAGCCATAACTTGACGAATGTTGGTTTTTAAGTGCTCAAGACTTAACGGTTTGTCGGCATCGTCTTTGGCGTAGCCCCACAAAAAAAACCTAATGGTGTCAAATCGCATTTTCTTGGTGGCCAGTTGAAATCGCCACGACGAGAAATATCGCGGCCAGGAAATGTCTCTTGCAATAAAGTCATATTCGCTCGAGTTGTGTGGCATGTGGCACCGCCTTTTTGAAACCACATATTCTCCAAGTCGTATTCTTCAATAGCAAACAAAAAAAAAAAGTGCCGTAAGATAGTCCTAATTCCTGAGAACGACGAGGAATCGACACATTCCGGTCTTCGGCAACACTTTCACTTACAGCAGCGATATTTTCAGCGGAACGATGATGCACAGGCCTTACAATATCTGTAACCGCTCCAGCCTCTTCAAATTTCTTCACAATTTTGCCAATTGCTTGGACGATTATGTAAACCATAATCTCCTCTTACCATTCACCATTTTTGTAGTAGGTTTTAATGATTTTTATGCGTTGTGTGATAGTTAAGCGATCCATTTTCGTTAATGTCAGAATTTCAACTGAAATGAAAAAAATTGGTTTAACAACTTAGTTTGACATATGTCGAATTCCAGCCCTATACTTTTGAAATCACGAAATAGATAACCCATTATAATACAACTCTCATATATGGCTAGGCGCCCCAAGTCTACTTTGAAATTGCTCGACAGCGTACATGAGAGGGCCAAGAAGCTCATTTGTGACAGTAGGATATGGAACTCTATTGATTCTCTCGAACATCGACGCAATCTTGATTGTGTTTCGCTGTTTCCCTGTTTAATCGTTACTATTTTAGTATGTGCTCTAATTAAATTAAGAAACTTTAACCCGCACGTTTTAAACATGTTTTTTGTTAAGAAAATTTGCTTGTTAAAAGAAGAGTTCGTATGTGGAATATACTCCTTGCAGAAATCTTTACCGTGACCTTCACTTTAAACCAAATGTCCAAAAAAACAAGATACTTCCTCTTTTATCCTTTCCATAACCGAATTTCCTAATTCTGGTACAATGCATTGCATAAGTAGAGGTCATTACCTGAATGCTGGTACAAATAAAAAAAATTAAGCTAATCAATTAAATTTGAAAAAGAAATATAAGCGTCAACGCTTAATAGTTGGAAAATATTATTTTGACAGAGCGTAAGGTAATGAAGATGGATGTAAGGTAATGAAGATGGATGCAAACAAGCTGTTATTGTTTTTTTTATTGTGTAAGAGTGATGAAATTTTCGCTACTTAATGCTTTATCTAGCGATTTTACCTCTATTTTGTTTTCAAATTTATTAGATTTTATTAAACAAAATAAGTTAACATTACTGTTCATTACAGAGCGTTATGACCAAAGAGACCCATGCAAATCCCTCAGAGCTCTGTGTGCACACACACAATCTCAACGAGACTCTCATAAAGAGAACAAAACATATACAATTTTTAAGGCCCAACTATAATATGCATAAGCTAGCTTAAGCCAACTTAAGCAACTGTGCAATTAAATACGAATCATATGTGGCAAACTATAATGTACTTAACAACACTTTTCGTTGAGTTTCGTCAAATGTCATTTGCTTAAGCAAAGTCCGAAACCGATCGCACATTCCGTACGGAAACAGCTGTTTGTGCTTTGTGTTTTACATATAAATGTACAGTCATAAAAAATAGCAATGAAGAACGAAAGTGAACAAATTGTATCTAAATTTAATATAAAATGTTTAAAAAAATAAATTTCTATAAGAAAAAAGGGAGGCGTTGTATAATAATCGTAATTAAAAAGAAAGAGCATTTTATTGTTTAAGAGTTGAGTGATGCACACCGCTGTATATTTAAGTAATTTAGGACAACATTACACAAACAGCAAAAAATGTTAAATTTTTCTTTCGAAATTTTCTACAAACTATTAAAAATAATTATTAATTTATGAATGGTAGTAGGTATATAAACTATGTTTATTTAACACCTTTTTGTTAACAAATTTAATTTATTCAGAAAAAAATTATTATTTTTCAAAAGTACGAATACAACAATTGTGCAACTGTGTCATTATAGTTTTTAGATGCATGTAAGTACATTGTAGCCACCTAAAAGTCTTCAATAAGTTGCTTAAGCATTTGACAGACTTTTCGTTCATTTTTTGACATTCGCTTAAGCCAGCTTATGCATATTATAGTTGGGCCTTTAATCAGTAGCATGACAACTTTCAACAAAGCAGGTTTATGTGGCATTGTGTAATAAAATAAGTACACTGAAAATATGTAACCATAATTAACCAAAACCATTAGTTTGAAATAACATTTATTATTAGATTAATATAAATCACGCAAAGGCAAAGCAATAAACGTTACATTTCTTTGATTTATTTTTACAAAAAATGATATACGGGTACACGTGCATGAATAGTTTATTTGCATATTATTAATTTGGAAAATACGAAATTAGTTTTAATAGTTCAGAATGATAAATAAATTACGTAAATTTGTTTTATGGTTTTATGGTAATGGGCATTTCTAAACAAGTGCTATTGTATTGTGTGATTTCTCTACCTGTTAACAATGATAATTAATATGTTAGATTCACAACATACACATACATATGTTACAATTCATTTTTTTTAATCCAAGAAACGTAAGAAAACTAATTTAATTATACATTAACTTAAAATTTTACAAAAACCTCTTGCGTGGAATTTTCACAACCATAAAATATTCACATGCTACCATTTGTTGCTACTTTTTAACTCTACCTTAACAAAAAACTTAAATTAAAATTTGATAAACTCATTCAAAATTTAACGCTTTTGTATTAGCTAATGTCAAACTAATGTCTCATTTTAACCAGTTTTAACAACTTTCTCTGGTTGGGTGTGCTTGGTTATGACAATATCAATACAGACGCACTTTTTCACTTATACATACATATTTTGAAGACAGTAAATAGAACAGTGATTTGACGTATGTAGACAACAATTCAATTTTGTTTTCAAAGGGGAAAAATCAAAAACTTAAACAGTGATTTAACATATGCCGACAATAACTCAAATTTTTGCGTACAGAAAAAAAATTCAAAAAGGAAAAATCACAAAATTTAAATGAATTGTCTTAATAATTGTCTGAACGGCTATACTACGGAGACACTTGTCACCTTTTTTTGACAATTAATACCTGTTCTTTCATTGTCATGACAGTACAGTCAAATGTAAACGCTAGGTTAGATTTGTTCAAAGCTAGATGCCTTGCGCACTTATTTATCTTAGTTAGTTACCTAGGGTTTGCATATGCAAGAACAAGTTCGAAAAACACAATACACTCTCAGGGTTTTACTAACCCACTTACATTTTTCGAAATTGTAACTAAATAAGTAAGAGATTTTTCCTGCAAGTGATTTTTGACAATGCTTGCAAGTTATATGTCGAAGAGATAAACAGAGTTACTATAAAAGTTTTATTTTAAAATCAGAGTTAAATTGATATAAAATAATTATAGTTTTAACGTATTTTTTTGCGTATTTAAAAATAAAAGTAATCTTTTTCTTCAAATATTCAGTAAAAACCAGTTGGTTTTATTTTAGAACTTAGATTTTATAAAAAAATGTAATGGTCTTAAATATAGTTCCAGGGTGATAGAGAATTAAAAAATAAGAAAAAATATAAAGAGAAAAAATTTGCTGTCCTTCATATTTTTCGAATTATGGCCCTCTGAACTTTTCATATAAAACTGTGATTGTACGATAAATTTTTGAAGATATCGGGTCAATATGGGTATCTTTTAAAAGCGTTGGAAAATATATTTCATGTGGTGCTTAATTAATTAACCCAATAAGAACCGATGTCATTTTCTGATGTAAATTTTTATATAGGAAATATTTAGTAAGCGAAGCTAGTGTTTGTCATACCATAGAGGAGAAAATCCTTGCGCCTTCCCGAAGTCCGGCTATGCAGTAAATCTTTAGTAAGCCGGTGTTGGTCATACCATAGAGGAGAAAATCCTTACACTTAATAGTGTAGTAATAAAAATTCATAAAAGATTGTTTTGACTCTTAATGGGTTAATTTTTTTTTAAATTTTAGCAACACCTACAAAATATTTTCAAAAGCTTTTATTTGATACCCATATTGACCTAATATGTTAATATGAGAAATGTAGCGCAAAATCACAGTTTCATATGAAAAATTTAACGGCCCATAACTCGGAAAATATTTAATATTTTTTTCTTATTTTTCAATTCTCTATGACCCTGAATAATTTTTTGTCTGATTGGAGAAGCTTCGCAAAGCTAGATTTGTTCCGTACTACTTTCCTACAAATGTATAAATGTAATGCTGTTGGTAACTTTGGTTTAAAGATAAGTAAGTCCCCTTTCACAATAGACAGAAACAAGACAGATAGAAGAGATTTGAAGAGGTAGAGTGTGTATTTCATGACTATGACCGAATTTATACGATCCCATTTTTTTCATGTCCCTTTTAAAGTTGCAGCGAATTTCATGCCACATTTTTACGATGCAAATTTTCATGCAATCGGCTTGAATTTGTTTTTGACATTTTCTTTTGATTTCATATTCGTAAATTTTAATGTTTGTGCGTTATTTCTAAAAAATATATTCAAACGCACTTAAATACAAAATAAATAAAAATATGTCAAACAAAGGAAGAAATTTTGCAAGAAATTATTAAAATCATACCGAAATGTATACATAATTAAACTAAACAATTTTATTTTTTAAAATCAACTCTGCACAAACGAAAATTGAACAAAGCAAGTGTCATAAAATCCCCTCAAAATTCAAGCCATGCCATTTTGTTTACCCCGCTTGCTTCTCTACACCTCTTGCCGACAAACAAAAATTGCATGCAACCAATTTCATGGTGTAAGTTGGCTCAATCGTATTGAACATTTTTTATGCTTTTTTTGCTTTTTTCTGTGGTGCTTCACTTTATATTTTTCAAGTCGGCGTCTACTTGCTTAAAATTTCTCAACAAAGTACATTTACCACAGATTTTTAAAAACACACACATGTAAAGTAAATATGTATATCCGAAAGTAGAATGTGCTAAAATCTGTCTGGCTTGTTTATGTCCAATTGTGAAGCAGTTTTGGGATCTGACAATGTTTAAGTTGTACCGCCACAATGATTAAATTGTACCAAAGTAGTATCAATTGTACCAAAATTTGGCATTAAGGAAACAAACCTAAAGGCTGCCCGGTAGGCTAGTAGGTAGTATGCTAGTCTATCAGCCTGGGCGTTGTGGGTTCGAATCCGACCAAAGACTCTGGGTGTTTCACTACAAAAAGTGAAGGTCTGCAGTACTATGCTCGGTAAATTAAGTTAGAATATACTTTGTAATTATATCGTAACATTAAATAAATAAAAATATATTTAAATATTTTAGGGCATTTAAAAATAAAGATAATTGAAATTAATTCATCAAATTTCTGTTTTTGTGTTACTTATTTATTAACTAATGTTTTCCAAAATACTAACATCATTTCATAAGCAGAAGGCTTACAACAGTTTGGAAATAACTCAGCCATTTGTACTAGCTAGTCCGATTGATCCAAAATTTCGAAGAAGCATAGCAGAGGAGTATCTCTGCTTAAGTTTTGATGGCGGGTACCATACACTTTCCAGGGCTGACGATATGTCTTCTCAAAGTTGGGTTCCTCGGCCCTGCAAATCATTTAAGAGCTTGGCATTTCTTTAATTTTTGTTTGATTTTGAAAAATTATACGTAGTCTTAAAGGTCTGGTTTGGTTTAATCTATAAATTATGTTTAAAAATTAGCGAGTAATGAGCATTTTATAATTAAAATATTTGTTTTTTCGATACCCTGGGTCAGTTTTTTTCAAAATATTTTAAACAGTTATCAAAATTTTTTTTAAATTTTTTCCTATAATTAGAGAGCAATTTTTGAGATTATATTTGATCTGTCAGTTCTGTTTTTGGCGTTGATAAGCTCGCATTAACAAAAAACAAAATATAAATTGTGTGAATAACTTCAAACAAAAACAAAAAACAAACCAGTTTTAATACAACAAGAAAATTGTTTGTAAAACCTTTTTTTCTCTTTATTTTTTTGCAATGGCATATTGCATTGCTACTTTGAAAATAAAACAAAAACAATAGAGGCTAATGAGCCTCTTTAATTTAAGTAAAAAAAATGTTGACAATATTGAAATAAATAAAAGCAAAAAAACTAGTGACAATTTGTGTATAAATGCCAAGCCAGTATTACGTGCTCAATCTTGTTCGTCGCTTTTACTAAGCGATGACAATAAAATAACTACAACAAGTCGCCTTCTGAACACAGTGTTGCCAAAGATAATATGGATAGTGTAGAAAAACCCAAGACGCAATTGGGAATGGACAGATACTGGACAGAACTGTATTGAAAAGAGGTCGAAGCCCCAAATCTTCGCAGATTGCACCAATGGCTAAAGTACAAAAAGACAAGGACTCTAACGGAATAAATTCCCATAATCGTTTTGCTATTTTAGATAACGAAGCAAGTGAAACAAAAACGGCACCCAAGTCGTTTAAACCACCACCAACTTTTTTAAGGGAGAAAAATTCAAATGAATTAATAACTAAGTTAATCTCAGTTATCGGGGAAAACTCATTCTATGTAACTCCTATCAAGCGTGGTAAAATTGATGAAACTAAAATTCAATTTATAGATGAAGGTAGTTATCGTAAAGCAGTAAAGGAGTTTGAAAGCTGCAAAAAGAACTTTTATACCTATCAGCTACCTGTAGGCAAAGGCCTGCAGGTAGTCATCAAAGGTGTAGACTCATATGTTAATACAGTGAAAATAAAACTTGGCCTCCAAAAAGCAGGGTTTAAGGTTAAAAGCGTTGACAATCTCAGAAATCGTGAGCGTGTCCCTCAACCTCTATTTCGCATTGAACTGGAACCTGGAGATATGAGATTAATGAAAAGTGAAACGCACCCTATTTATATTCTGAAGTATTTATTACACCGCCAAATAAGCGTAGAGGAACCTCATAAGCGATCAGGACCCGTCCAGTGTCTAAATTGCCAAGAATATGGTCATACTAGGGCTTACTGCAAGTTGTCTGCGGTTTGCGTTGTGTGTGGCGAGCTAAATTGTTCCGCTTAATGCGACAAATCGAGGGATGACTTGAAGGTTAAAAAATGTAGCAATTGCGGTGGAAATCACACTGCTAACTACAGAGGTTGTCCATTTTTTTTAATGGTGAGGAAAACCATTCAAAAATTTAATACTCCCGCTAAGCACCCGCAATATCGAGCAAATGCTCATTATCCTCAGTTAGCCCAACCAACAACCCAACATGTTTCATACGCGGATATGTTAAAAACTAATAATGTTTCAGTACATAAAGCGACACCGAAAAATAATTCTACTCAAAATTTGCACCCAGAACCTAAAGAACAACCATCATCTGATAACTGTAATCGTCTCGAAGCAAGCATCGAGACATTAGTGCATTCGTTAAACAGTTTTATGAGCTCTATGAGCAGCATGATGCAAGAAATGGTACGCATGCAATCTATGATGTTGCAGGCGGTACTTAACAAACCATGAACTGTTTAAAAATATGTTTCTGGAACGCAAACGGCTTACGCCAACACAAAAATGAACTCGAATACTTTCTTAATAATCAACAAATTGATGTCATGCTGATTTCAGAGACTCACTTAACAACAAATAGCTTTTTTAAAATTAATGGCTATATTATATGATACCAAGGACCGTCGCGGACGAGCATGTGATAAATCGGCAATACTTATAAAGGCCAGAATCAAACAATATTTACGGTGTGATTTTTGTTAGGATTACCTTCAAGCAACAAATATCTGACTGGAAGAATTTCATCAGAATTTCTTTGATTTATTCACCTCCTAGATTTCAAGTATCAGATAGTCAGTATATTGACTTCTTCAAATCACTAGGTCCTTGTTTCATAGCATCAGGCGACTACAACGCTAAACATACATTTTGGGGATCACGCCTAATAACTCCAAAAGGTCGAGTTTTGTTTGATACAATCTCAAAAATGCGTCTGATATCGAGTGGACAACCCACCTATTGGCCTACTGATCGGCAAAAAATACCGGATGTTATTGATTTTGGCGTGATGAAGGGTATTCCGAGAGAAATGCTTAAAGTTGAAGCGTCATTTGAATTATCCTCAGATCATTCACCCTCTATTGTCTACTTATGGAATCAGCAAAATATTGTGTCACCAACAACTAGCACAAGCATTAGTTGGTTGAAATAATAGAAAGTATCTTAGTACTCACTGTTCGCAAAATATACCGCTAAGAACACCAGAAGACGTGGATAAAAGTCTTACTAATTTTGATCAAATCCTTATGCAAATCCAACATGCAACAGTAACCCGGTAATCAGCTAGATACAATCAAATTTACTTTGTAGATGTCGAGCGGCTCTTGGCTGAAAAAAGGAAAATTCGAAGAGAGTGGCAAACACACAGATCTCCTGAACTCAAATCTAGACTTAAAGATTGCACAAAAAGGCTAAGACAGCTTCTAGAATATCGAAAAGTAGCATCTCTGAAAAATTACTTGGCAGACCTCGACGCAACTGCAAAATCAGATTATTCATTATGGCGTGCATGTAGAAACCTTAAAAGGCCAGTCGTATGTAAGCCTCCCTTGCGAACTTCTTGTGGAGACTGGGCAAGAAATGATACCGAAAAAGGTAATTATTTGTTGATCATTTGAAAAAGGTTTTCACTCCATATATGTGTACTGATATAGTTGAGTTGCCACCAGTAGAGACTAGTGCCGTAATACCTCTAAAATTTGAATTTAGCGATATTGAAAGGGCAATAGTAGATTTAAACACCAAACTTGATAAAACAAGTAACAAGATGTTAGTTGAGTTGCCCCGTATAGGTCGCAGAATTATTCTGTTTGTTTTTAATGCCATCTTACGTCTTGAGTACTTTCCCACAGAGTGGAAGGTTTCTCTGATTACTATGATTCCTAAACCAGGAAAAGACCATACAAAAGTAGAATCATACAGACCTATAAGCCTTTTATCAAACATGTCAAAGTAATTTGAGAGAATATTAATAACTAAGCTGAATCCAATTCTAAGCGCGAAAGGATGTATTCCGAACCGTCAATTCGGCTTCAGAAAACAACATAGTACGATCTAACAAACACACAGATTAGTAAATGTAATTAAAACGACCTTTGAAGAAAAAAAATACTGTTCTGCGCTTTTTATCGACGTTTCTCAAGTATTCGATAAGGTTTAGCACGAAGGCCTAATATTTAAGCTAAAGCTGAACTTGCCCGAAAACTTGTATAAGCTTTTAAAAGATTATTTAACGAATCGCAAGTTTTTACTAAAAGAAGGTGACTTTTTAAGCTCGCCACAGCTCACTGACGCCGGAGTTCCCCAAGGTAGTATTTTGGGACCAATTTTATATTTACTGTACACATCAGATATGCCAATTAGCACCCTAGTCCACACATCAACTTTTGCAGATGACACAGCTTTTTTAAGTATTCATGAAAGCGCCCAAGTAGCATCACAACTTTTACAAGACCACATACTCAATTTGGAAAAATGGAGAATAAAAGTGAATGAACAAAAATGTACTCACATAACTTTCACACTGCGTAGGGACTCATGCCCTCCTATTCGCATAAATAACCAAATGATACCACAACTTTCAGACGTTAAATACCTGGGTATACATCTTGACCGTCGCCTTACTTGAAGAAGCCACATAGATTTCAAGTTAACACAAATGAAACTAAAAGCATTACAACTAATTCTCCACCCTGAGCTTAGATTGTAAACTTCTATTGTACAAGTCGATCCTCAAACCAATTTGGTGTTATGGGATTCAGTTATGGGGCACTGCCTCAGTTAGCAATGTAGAAAAAATTCTAAGGCGCCAAAATAAAATTCTTCGTATAATTACATCTGCTCCCTGGTATATAAAAAAGTCGAACATCCATTCGAAATAGCGAAACACGCAGTCACATATCTAAAGAGGCTTGAATCTCATCCAAATCCTTTGGCGCGTAGCATGCTGAATGAACCTGGTTACATTCGACTAAAAAGAAGAGATACTGCTTTTCTTGGCCGTACATTAGAGGGATGACCCGCAAATGATTGAAAAATCCGTGAAACAAACATTATTTTTGCTGGACTTAAAACGTATATTTTTATTTTAGACTTAAGATACGAGTAATTATTGTTAGTTCAAAAAATTGAAGATATAATAAATAAATTATACAAAAAAAAAATATTTGTTCTTAGTTTAAAACTAGACGATTTTCAATTTAAAATTTCCAAAATTATTTAATTTTTGTGTATTTTGGCCTAAAAATTACCGTTAATCTTATTTTTTTAATAAAAAAAATTTCTTAAGGAATATATAAAAATTTTAAATCTTTTTGTAAGCTAAATCAAATTTCGTACGTTTAAAACAAATTTCGTGTAAAATTAATCAACCTTGTAGAAGATGGAAGTCCTTAAATTTGACCTATTTTATATCGAAATGCTAAAATCCCAAAGCTGGGATCGGAAAAAGAACACTGTATACTTCCAACTATTGCGGAAAGTATATCATGACCCCTAGTCCATATATGTACTTAATGCAAAAAGACTCTTAATTTCTCTTTCGGGAGTTTTGGGATTTACTTTACCTATGCTATATCCAAATTTTGCTTCAATCGTCAATAGCCCTTTACAAATGGCTGAGTTATTTCCAAATTATATTGATTCTGCCCGACTGTGCAATGCTAGGAGTTGGTTACACAAATTACAGCTTTTAATACTCCACCAAAGTCACTGGAGTTATGGAGTGAGAATAATTAAAGAGTCATCTAATTACATGAAATAATGGAAAAATATATCGGAGGAATACAGACGAAAACTGTCTACGGCATCGAAAATTGTTAAAAATCTAGTTCAGCAAAAAGGCCTTGCAACTAAATTATTTCTTGCTTATATGAGTGCATAAAATCCGTGCAAGAAATGTCTATAGTGAAACTGTACTGACTTACTATTGACAGAGACACCAGTACTAGTGACGTATAATACCCCAGACAAAGCTATTTACTATAGACATTTAACATGTGCTTGTCATTGAAAATGCACTACTGGCATTGGTACTATTGACTAGGTAGTTCTTTTGGGACCATATGTAGACATTGGAACTAGTGATTCACTAGTTTATTTACATTTTAATAATTCTAGCTTACACTTTTGGTACTTTTCTGAAGTAGTTGTAATAATATAACGTTATGTGATTAATTTAGGTGATTTTTAGAACAGATCTGATAATAAATTGTAAACGTTATTAGATTTTTTTCCTCATCAAAAAAAAAAAAATATAAAAAATGTAAACGCTTTGTTGACAATGTTGCCAAAGAGTCACCAAAATAGTTGACAAAAGTGGTGACTTGGAGACACTTGTCCCCAGGTTTCCTTCAGGGAGGGTTATGAAAGTAAATAATAAAAATCCTGAACGCCTACATAAATCAAGAGAATTGCAACTAAGTTAGTTTAAGGGTTGGAGAGTTATGTAATTAGAAAAGTTTATTTTACTAAGAAAAATTAAAAAAATATTGATTAAATAAAAAAATTTTCGAATAAATTTTATATGAAATTGTACCAAAAAATCATGAAGTGTACCAGTGTACCACCGATGTGTCGATTGTACCAAATTTGGTATAATTGTACCACAAATCCCAACACTGTTGTAAAGGCATTAAGACAGAGCAAAAGAGATGAGTAATTTTTGAAACCTTTCGCTTCGACGACATTTTTAAAATAAACTTTTTAGATGTATGCAATTGCAAGATTTTCGAATAATTCTCCGCCATTTTCGTAAATAATACCATACAAAACTTGTATGCAATTACTTGCATGTGTAATGGCAGCGTTAGTAACTTATTTTTACTTTATAATAATTTGAAAAAATTGACTTTATTTTTTTTAATAATTTTGTTGCTATTGTTACAAAATTCTTAAAATCGAAATTTGCATGCATCACTATTCATTAATAATAGGATTAAGGGCTAAAAAAATAAACAACCTAATATTTTATGTTGTCAAAACCAATATAGGTTAACGTCATCCAATTACATGCAACTTCTCTAAATCTCTTTCATGACATAAAAATATCTGTTGTTGACATTTCTGTCAATTATATTCGTTTTTAGAAAGTTACTTTACACACACCAAACCAACCTTAAAAAACGCCTGCATAAAGAATATTGATGAACGAAATAAACTCCATTTATGTTATTCAACATCAAACAACTAGTAAAACGACACACATCAAAACCCTTAGTAGTTATTTGTCAATATGTATATCGACAGAACACTTTGTTACTGGTTTTATTTTTGGTAGTGTATTTATGAACAGTTGAATACAGCACCTATATACATATATGTACATATGTATGTAATTTAATACAAACAAAAACTTCCATTTACCCAGTCAAGTTTGTAATCCTCAAAAGCTGGATCATTTAATGTAGCCAGGAGTAAAATTTGTGAGTCAGTCTTCAATAGGCTATAAAATAAAGAGTTGATAAAATATAGACCCAACAACTATATTTTCGATTTTCCTCTGTGTTCAATTGTGCGTGTTTTATTTATACATTTTTCGTTATTTTTTACAAATTTATTTTATAAATCTCTGCATTCAAATCTATTTCCTTATGCTGTACAAATATTCCATATGGAATATTTTCAGGTTAATAAATTATATGCCAAAAAATATATTTACATATGTATGTATACATGAGTCAATAGCATGTATATATTTTTATGTCGAAAGCAACATTTTTGTGAAAATTATTTGTCAAAATGCACCATAAGTTAGGGATGAAACGATACGAGTAAATTCAAGAACATATGAACTCGATACTTTACTAGATACCGATTACTTTTAGCGCCAATTACTAAGTAAGTAGAATCCATTTCTAAGAACATATAATAAGATAAACAAAATAGAATAATATCAAATGCGACTGCGTTTTGTGTATCCATTGACATTTGAACAAAGATCATATTTAAAAGAAGATTTTGTCTTAACAGAACGCAAATTAAATTATACAGCAGAATATACTTCTACTGTATTTGCAGATATACGCTGTGTCAGAAAATAGCGCTAATATGCATGGCAGTAAGGAAAAATTACGGGCATGCAAAATAATTGACATGTTTTGCTCCAAAAAGTCAGCGAAACCGTGAATGTAACTCAATCTGATAAACTCAGACTGATATGAGAGTTCCAGAGGGCTGCACTACAAAATATTTTGAAGTTAAGACCGACTAGAATTAAAGATGTCACATGCTTAATGATAGATAGATATGCCGAAAATGGGTAGTTCTAGCAATTGGCGGAAAAAATCTCCTAATTTAAAACAGATTTAGAATCTACATATTTGTCTAGTCAAGTTTGTACCTTAAAAGTAAATCTACTACAATAACGATATTATTTTAAATTTGTATATCCAGCGTTATATAAACAGGCGAGATTTTGCTAACGTATAAAACATACTTAGCTAGTGCTGGCAAAGTATTGAGTAATGGATACCTTTGACGTTACATTTTATGAAACAAATTGAACAGAAAATGTAAAGCGTTCATTAAAATTCTGATAAACAGTGCATTTCTATTATGTAAACAAAAGTATTGAGTATCCATATGATAAGTATTAAGTAGCATTGAGTATTTACAAGTAGTAGAAATTGCCAGCATTATTGTTGGTACCTTATGCCATGTTAAATATTGTTTTCGAAAGTTTGAGCAAGTCTTACTGTATCGAGACACCGCTTACAGGATAAATACCTCGAATAAATATTGTTTTTAGGAGCAACATCCAAAACGTAAAAAGTTGTATTTTTAAGAATTTCAAAAGGTAATACATAGAAATATTATATACTGACTGTAACATTCACCGATTATTTTCTGATGCTTTTCATTGCTTTAAGCTCGTCAACTGATTTGAGTAAATATAAGTACCGATGCTTTATAACCAATTCCGTATTGAGTAAAAATATCGATGACCTACCCTACATAAAATTGATGACCAAGAGTAACGCATAAATATAAATACATACACATATCGTCACCTAAAATGCAAAATAACGTAACATCATATTTCATAACTTTACAGGAGAAGCAAGAAACTATATTATATGAAAAATATTTGAGATATAGAAAAAATGTTAACTCAAGAGTGACATGAAACAAGAAATATATTTTGGATAAAAAGAGCTGTTTTTGTTGCTATGTGTCCTATTTATTTTGAATTGTTGTTTTCTGAAACAAAATAACGTATCATCAATTTTAATATCTATAAAAGTAAATTGGGTTGGTTGGTCAACACTCAACTTTACCATACCCAATGGAAACAGATATTTATGGATATATTACATAAAGAATAAAAGTTCGAAGTATATTCGAATCGTAAAATTAATTATTTTCGGTTTGGGGTGTTAAGTAAACTACCCCTTGCCCCTTTCCGATTATGCCCAAAATTTATACGGCTCTTCATTTCCATAAACCAAAGGCACATTCTGAATTTAATTTTGATACAAATTTTGGGAGTAAGTAAACTACCCCTTGCCCCTTTCCGATTATGACCAAAATTTATACAGCTCTTTATCTCCATATACCAATGGCACATACTTAATTTCTTTTTAATATGTCATACAGTATGACCTGTAGACCGTTCACAAAATTTGAGGGTAAGGAAACTAAAGTACTAGAAAATTTTTTCAAAATTAGGTGATTAGTTTTGGAGAAAAAAGTGGAAAAGTGGAGTCGTCTTCAGCATTCTTTACATCTATATACTTTAGGTGGAGTTAATTTGTAAATATCATCTATTTACCCAAACAAACTCAGAAAAAGGATTACAAGAAAGCATTACAAGAAAGGATTACTCGGAGAAATTTTTAAATAAATAATAAATTTTGTTTCAAAATTGAATATGTTTAGATAGGGCTTAAAAAAACCGTTACAATTTATGACCCAGTTTTTTGTATTCTCTTTTGTTAGGTTGTCTTTAAAATAGTTCAAACAAATTTACTAGTAACGAAGTAAGTTTAACTTATGTAAGCAAAAGCCTATATCAGCTTTTTGCGGAAAAAAGCGGTAATTTTTACATTTAACTAATACAGAGGTTTGTAACTGTTAAACGAAACGCACTAGGAGAACAAAACACTATTTTATTCTAAATTTCATCAAGAGTGCATAATCCAATCATAAATATGTCCAAAAAATCAAGAGTATAAAGTTAAAGTTGGCCAAAAATTAACTATAAGTAAAAAATCTTAACTATAAATAAACTTTTTATGACTTTTCAAAAAATTTTTATGCTCGAGGTACAAGGTTGGGGGCTTACCCACAAGACCCTCTTTACCCTAGGGAGCCAACTCTCTACAACTACTGAACTACTGAAAAACACCTTTGTAAACAGCTTTGTTCTGTGAAATTTCATTAATACATTTTAGTGATTCCTAAGCAACCGAATTATTTCCAAAATAAAATGCTTTTAAGCCAATGGCGAGTTGAACAAAACCGATAAAAAAGTCAAAGCTGTATTCTTCCATAAATATCAAGTAATATACTTTTTTATTTTCATTAGCATGAGAGTTGGATGATATGTGATATTTTATTTCAGAAAAGCATGTAGATGATGATACATTATTTTGAATTTTGCTTATAACTTGATTATCTTTAATAGTAAAAGGTTAATATTTTGCATGTAATATGATGTTTTTTTTTTTTTTTATTTTTACTATCATTAGTACAATTAAAAAATGTTTAAAATTTTTTTTCTATATTTACATATTTCGAGAATTTACTTAAGTAAGTATTGAAACAAATATAAACTTATTTTATTGTATAAAAAAATATCTTAAGATTATTATTTAAATTATTACAAAGCCAGGAAAAAAGATAGGAAAATTTTGTTCTTGTTTTTTTTTTGTTGTATATTATTGTTGCAATAAACATTCCAAAAATGTTAAAGAGTGTTTCCATAGGTGACTTAGTTTGACGTATGTATGTATAATGTATATATGGCTTTATATATTATATAAAAATATATGTTATATAAAATTTAAACTGTCATAATTTTTTGAAGCATCTATCCACAATTATAATAATCGTTACAATTATTGTAAAAAGAAACCCTCATATATGATTTATATGGCCCTATTTTTTGAATCCGTACAGAGAAACTCTTAAAATTTACTCAGAGTACGTATTACTATATATACAAAACAAAAAATTTAAATTAAATAATGTCCCCATGTATTACTTAAATTGACGTATATTACCTTATCTTTTGAACCATTATCTGCACACTGGATATTTACACAGTTTATGTATTGTCAGCAGGAAATTTAAAAAATAATAGGTGATTTTATTTATACAGACATGTACAGCATTATTCATATTGTTGATCTTTACATAAATTAAAATAAGTCATAGAAAAAACTTCATGCAGAAAGAAAAAAATCAGTTGGCTGCAATTGTCGCCGTGTAGTCAGCTAATTAATAATATTAAAGAAGACAACTACATCGCGATGTTTACGATGCATCGTGAACTCTGACATTGTTGTAGAAATACTTATTTTGCTTTCATAAAATTAAATAACTTTTTTTAAAAAAAGAGAAGAGAAGAAAATCTGTTCGTGTTTAATCAGGAGGTACCAACTGCCAAAATATGTAAGTTCAATACGTTCAAACCAGGGTACGTATTATTTCACCATGAATAGTACATTTTTGTTCATTCTCTTATCATTTTCAATCAATGAAATTTTGTTTTGCGTTTGTTTTTTCACTGCACACAAATAAGTTTCACACACACATTTTCAAACTGTTCACATCTCTTTGTCCATGAAGTAATTTTTGTTCAGCTTCTTTCTTTTTCATCGTCAATGAAAGAAGCAAAAATTTGTTTCAAAAATTGAACACCACCATTCGTAATGAAATATTAATGAGGCATATTTCTTTCGTTTGTACGAAGTGTGAAACGAACATGAAAGAAAATAAATAAATAAGTCGTTCATTTCAAAGAATATATTTTAAAGCAATAGTAAATGTTCTATTGAAAAGGGTTATAAATTGACCTGCTCTCATGTTTTTACAATTAAAAATAAGAGGTCAATGCACATTTTCATTACACATTCTAAATATTTACAATTAATGTAAATAACGCACATATACATATGTATGTAGGAAAGAACATACATTTTATAACCCTTTTCAATAAAACATTTACTATTGCTTTAAAATTTATTCTTTGAAATAAATTATTTATTTTCTTTTATATTCGTTTTACACTTCGTACAAACGAATGAAATCATACTCAATATTTAATGTATGGGGAAAAAAGAAGAAGAAAGGTGGTGAAAAATTTTGAAACAAATTTTTGCTTCTTTCATGGACGATGAAAAAGAAAGAAGCTAAACAAAAATTACTTCATGGACAAAGAGATGTGATCAGTTTGAAAAGCAAACATCCATGAATATGAAAAATGTGCGTGTGAAACTTATTTGTGTGCAGTGAATAAACAAACTCAATACAAAATTTCTTTCGTGGACAGTGAAGAAAACAAAAAGGAAATCAACAGTTTCTTCTTGAATAAGGAAAATGAAAGAAGAGAGAAAAACCTACTTTGGTTCAAACATGGAAATTTGACGTCGCAAATATGGACACTTAAACTACCAAAGTTTGAAAGATTTGTCTAAGAAAAGTATGATGAAAGGAATGAGATTTAATACATTCAGATGTATGTGGTCCTAGAAAAATTGTTGTTTATTTTCTAAAATACAAAACGAAGTTTTTGAAAAATTTTAAACACTTAAAGAATTAGTAGAAAGACAAACAAATCGCAAAATAAAATGTCTTCGTAGTAACAATGGTGGAAAATATCTTAGTAAAGAATTTAGTCAGTATTTAGAACAATGTGAAATACAACGTCAGCTTACGGTTCCTTATACGCCACAACAGAATAGAGTGGCAGAAGAAGTTAACCGCACAATAGTAAAAATGGCCCATTGTATGTTAGTATATTCTGGGCTAAGTCAAAATCTCTGGGCGGAAGCTGTAGCAACAGTGACTTATTTACGTAATAGGTCTCCAACAAAATCTCGAGATGGCAAAACACCAAGTGTCAAACATTTGAAAATTTTTGTTTCAAACGTAGTTGTTTTAAATAAAAATAAAGGAAATTGGATCCAAAGGGTTAAAATATGGTGATGGTTGTATATTCAGGTGTATTTAAGGCATATCGTTTATATGATAAGAAAAATCGCGATGAGATTAATAATAGAAAATAAGGAAATACGGGTAATATTAAAATAAGCCAAGCCATAAAATGGAGAATTGTAAGCCATCATCCGTACTGTTAGAACCAAATTATCAAATAAAATGCGATGAACAATCTAAAAAGGTTCCTTATATCAATCACTTATTGGAGCTTTATTATATTTAGCATTAACCATAAGACCGGATATACTGCATTTCGTCAATAAATCGAGTGATTTCACTGTACCGGTTAATCCATATGTGGAACATTTTACAGCTGCAAAACATATTCTAAGATATCTGAAAGGAACTTAAATCTTAAATTGAAATTTTGCAAAGGTAATAATAATGCAGATGCAAATTGAGTTGAATGTTCAATTGATCGAAAGTCGCATTCTGGCTATGTATTTTTTCTTGGAAACTGTGCAATATCTTGGGAGTCGAAACAACAACCCACAGCAGCTTTAAGCAACAGTGAAGCTGAGTATATGTCTATATCAAACGCGTTAAAAGAAGCGCTATATCTAAGGAGATTGCTACAATAACTTGGTTTCTTAGACAAAGTGAGTGTTGAGTTAAACGTTGATAATAAAGGGGCCTTAAAGTTACCGACAAACCCGGTATTCCACAAACGTAGTAACCGTATATGTAGATATAAAATATCACTACATTAGAGAAGTAATAAACAATAAAGAAATCTCTTTAAAATATTGTCCAACAGAAAATATGGTTGCGGACATATTTACGAAAAACTTAAGTATAGTAAATCACAATAATTTTGTTAACATTTTAAATTTAAAAAACACCGACATGCATTTTTTTTGTTTGTAAGGCAGACGCCACAGCACTAATTAATACATTACATCTAACAACTAAAACCACTTCTTCCTTACCTTTTCTGGTAGTGTTTTGTATTTTTTTTAAATTACAAATTTATTTCTTTTTTTCAAATTTTAAATAAATAAAATAAATTTTTACGTGATGCGAATACATAAGAAAAACAGGCAGACAGATAGACAGGAAATTAGTTACTGTTTTATTATACGTATAGATAATTTTAGCTTTTTTATTGGATAATCCAACAATTGGATTTGTTTCAATAAATTAATAAAAATTAATTGTTTAAATTTACAAATTTGTTTGTTTTCAAACGAAAAAAGGCTTGATTGCACAAATTTGAAGCAAACCTGACGCTGATAAAATAATTTCGTCTAAGATATTAATGATGGGTATAAAAAACAAAAACTGAACAATAATCTTCTTATTTAACACTCACTAAGATTTTTTGAAACATTTGGTTTTTGCACATTCATATTCGTTTCCAGTGAATAACTTTAGACAGTTTTTTTTTGTAAATTGTTTTTTATCTAAAAATTATTTTACCCACAAAACGAACCTTCATGTAATACCACATCATATGCATAGTTACAGACTTATTTCGGACTACTTTTTTACTGCATATACAGCATGTTACAAAAACTTTTTATTTGGTCTGTTTAAACTTCATAAACTAAAGAAACTTACATGTTTGTCTATATGTCTTCTAGTTCCTAAGACTACTTTTTCAACCTAAAACCAATACCTGACACAATAAACTTTATGGGTATTTACACGCATACTAGAACACTCTGCAAGGGACATGGGAAAACTTTTTTAAATAACAGAGGTTGTTTAAGTTGTTTCTCTATGGCCTCTTTATTTTATTTTATTTTACTTTTCAATTCTTTTCCAACAACGGTGGGATGGCGCTATGTGCCCAGAAAGTAGGAAAACTCTCAAATTATTTTAGACCTTGGCATTTCTTCATTTTTTGTTCGATTTATAAACTTTATATATGGTCTTAAAGCTCTAGTTAAGACCTAAATAATGCTTCTATTAGTATAATATATTTTAAAATGAACGAGTTATATGATTTTGAAAATTATAATTTTTTTTTAATTTTCTGTACCCAGTTTTAGTTTTTAAAAATATTGAGTACATTTTTCAAAAAATAACTTTAATTTTTTTCTCACAGTAAACAGCTAAGCTATTGTAGAAAGGCGATTTTCAATTTAAAAATTATTGACTTTTTGACTATTTTAGTAGAAACCAATTTTCTCAAGAAATATATAAAAATGTTTATGTTTAAACCAAAAGTCGTATAAAAAATCCTTGTTTAAGCTGAGCATCTTTTAATTTGACCTATTTTACATCGAAACTTTGACTTAAGTCTACATGTTCCAAAATCCCATAGCTGGGATCGGGAAAATGATTCCAATTTTAAAATTTTTGTTAATGTTTAAAATATTTAAAAAACACTGGACCTGGGTACCGAAAATTTCAATAATTTAATTTTTAAAAATGCATAACTCGTTCATATGAAGACATAATTTTTAGGTAGAATCATTGTTTTGTAGTTTTTTAAGAAATGTAAAGCTCTTAAAAATTTTAAGGTGCGGGTTCCCAATTTAGAGGTCACATAGCGCCAGCCCTTGTAAGCAGGGTTGATAAACGCGTCGACCCAGCGATCAAAAAGAGCTAAAAAGCGCTAATTTGAAAAATAACCGATTTTTCTATTTTCAGTCAATTTATTGTTGTATTTGTACTTTAAAGTTACATATTTTAAATTTACAAAAATATACAAATAATTTCCAACTGTTCTGCAACCTACGGTAACATTGTTGAATCAAGAGAGTTTAAAATGAAAGCAGTCTAAGAAAAGCAGTTTATAACGTTATTTGCTCAGCCATAGCATTTTCTATCTTTGACAAGGTTAGATGTACTTTTTAAACACTTAATCAGCTGACAGTTAAAAAGGAGCGGAAAACAAAGAAAATTTTACCACAAAAAAGAAAAAGAGGTTTTCAAACTATTTATTAATATGTAAGTGATTTGAAATCAGTCATATATCTAACCGATTTAAAATCACGTGATTTCAAAAATTTTTTGGGAACCTCTTATGTGATTTCCATTCACATTGATAAAAAGTGATTCTCAGAACAGGCCTGTTTAAAACTATAGACATTGTTATTATTTATGATGAAAACAGGTGAAATTACAACAACGATGGAAGTATGAAGGGTAAAAAGAAAAAATTTATTGATCAAAGCATACAGTGCTAAACGCGCTGCTCATAAGAATAAAAAGAGCTATGTTACCTCCATTTTTTGAGAAAATGCTAAAGGGAAACATGTCACGTCAGAGGTAGTCAAAAAGCGCTAAAAATAGCGCGAAAAGAGATAAGTTGGCATCGCTGCTTGTAAGTGAATGGCCCCTAGCGTCAAGGCTTAGGCTAGATACTCCTCCTCTATGCCCATGTAAAATTTTGGATCGATCGGACAAATGGATGAATTATTTCCAAAATACTTTGATTCTGCCCCACTGTGCCATGTTGATTTATCATTTGAAATCAGGCGAAGTTTTAAAAAAAGGAAAAGAATATTAGACATAACTTGCAATAGTTTAAAAGTCATTTTCCTACTAGTTGGTATGGTTTAAATTGAAAACTACAGGTTTAAGTATTGCTATTGTCAGCTTTTTTCTATTTTTTTTAGTACAACAGAATTGGTTTTATGTGGGACTTTGTATGCAAAATTTAGTTTGGTTTTTCATATGTGCGTACCAGAGAATGACAAAAGTATCATTTTTAGTACTTTTTAAGTATTTGAGGCGAAACATGTATAAATATGTATAGCTACAGCTCAAACAACATATCATACACACATACTCATATCAATTTCATCTTAAATAACTATAAGTATAGGCAGAGAATAAGTGTTCGCACACTTGTTCATTATTTTTCGCAATACAACTAAGTACAAGTAAAAGTTAGATAAAGTATTGCCTATACCCATACTTGTAAATACAGAGTAGGAATAAGTACAAGTATGTAAATATTCTAAGTATACTTAGAGTATTTTATAAATAAATGTAACTATATGTATTAATTATTTTACAATTAAATTAAAATAAAAATTATTTTACAATAAAAATACGTTTATTGATTCCTTCATCCTAATATAAAAATTATTTTGGTTCTCCATACTTAAGCAATGTTCGGTTATAAACAAAATATTGCCAAACATCATCCACCTTTTTATACACACAATTCCTAAAAGTAGTTGTTTTACTTATAAGTATACTTATAGTATTATAAGTACTTTTCCATACTTGTGAGTATTAGGTAGTTATAAGTATGGGTATGACAGATACCCATCACATTATCTACCTACAACCAGTTGTACTCATACATGCATTACTTATACATTTTTAAGTTCGTTGTGTATAAATAATGTTTGTTATAAGTATTGAGTGCACCCATACTTATTTCACTGCAAATATGTATGTGTAGGTATTTTCTTTGTTATAAGTATAGGTATAACTAATACCCAAAAATATGTGTAAATACTTGACTACATTTATTTTATAAGTACTCTTTGTCAGTATCTGGTGCGTGCATGAATAAAATATTGTTTTTATTTGCAAGATAAACAATAATACAAATAATTTATAATTTTGTAACCAGCTTAAAAAATCATTACATCTATACAAATAATAAAACTGTAGATTTAATATTACAAAAAAACACAAATTTTTGTCTGTCTGACTGGCTGTATTCGCGTCACGCAAAAAATACTGGATGAATTATAATAAAATTTTTGTGTCTCGGTTCAATTATCGTATACATACTTTTTTCCGCAAAGATATCTCATTTCCAAGAAAATAGAGAAAAAGTAGTGATGGTACCCAATTTTCGCGATTTAAAGGTACTGCAAACTTTACAGTACGTCTTACTTTTAATAGCGGGATATTTTAATCACTATTTTCGGAACTCTACAATAATTTTAGAATTTCACCCTGGGATGGGTAAAATAAATACAAAATCCATAACTTAAGCACTTTAAAAGTAAGAGGGTTGAGATTTGGTTTGGATTACTTTCAAAGCAAAATGGAACAAAATATAATTTGAAACAACGCCTATGACGTGACGCGCAAATTTCGTCATTTATACAAAAGTGATTTAGTTTGTTGCCATTTCTTTACAAAAATTATTCATTCAAATTATCCATGCACAAATACCAAAGATACCAAATTGAAAAAATTTCAGCATAAAAATATAAATGGGAATTTACGGCGAAGTATATCACCGTAAATTTAGGCCGTTAAATGTACTGAAATCAAAAAGAGAACGCAGTTCTTGCGCAGCGGGGAAATAGACATTTATTACATATATAATTAAATATGTAAAACATTATTTTAGAAAGATATTATCACATTACCCTTGGAATGGAGAAGATAATTTCAACCGAAACAAAATGTACATACATCGTGTGTACCCAAATTTTAGAAGAAGGCGTGTGTTAAGAGTACTGGATATTCGAAGCAGATTATTGTACATTCTTTGTTACCTACTCATTTATTATCGATTACCTTTTCCCGCTGTATGCTTGCTACAATAGAATTGTTGCGATGAGTGAGTCACTCAGTGAGTATATATTAAAGTACGACATTTTTTCACAATAATATTTTAGTATTACCAGGGTCTTTATGTTTTAAGTCTCATAAAAGTTAGGAGATTGTAAAAGCAGGGCAAAAGTGTTCGTGTGATATACACACAGTGTGTATAGGTCGGCACTTTGCTGACGTACTAAAATCAACTTAAAATTCTCGTCAGATTATTCTGAACTTTTAAACATCAACAGAATTTCATGCATCACTACACATTTATGGTTTCCGAGATTTATAAGGCAATGTTGCTTAGAATTCTAAGTGGAATCATGTCTCACCCTACGATTTTCAAAAAAAAATTTTGCATCCACACAAATCAGCCCACCCTAATGTACATACTATTTTTGTGTTTTTTTTTTTAATTAATTTTGTAATAATTTTGACACAGGAAAAATATTTTTATATCCTAATTTTTTAACACTAAAAAAACTATTAACGTTAAACAAAAAAAAAAAAAAACGAAAACCTAGATTTAGGAATTTAAAGAATTAAAAGATTTTAATTAATTTTTAACTAAAAAAACTATTAGAAATAATGTAGTAGAGTTTGTATGGTACTCAACTAGAGACTAATGCCGTTATGCAAAAGGAATAAAGTCTACTTAAAGTCTACTTTATTTAAAATTTTATATGAAAATTTTGACTTTAAATATACTTCAAGTAGACTTTTTATCTGTTGCATAAGGGCATAAAAATGTAAAAAAGGAATAGAAAATAAGATTTTTCAGAAGTTTTAGTTTTTCATATCGTCAGCTTAGGTGCAAAACAACTTGTTTTTAAAAAATTTGAAATTGAGTTTTTTTATGGACTACATTATAAATAAATATTTATGGGCAAAATTTTAAAATGAGGCTGACAACAATCAAGTTAAAACCAATATGCATGAATTCCTAAATGAAATAATAAATCATCACTCACGCTAAACACAAAAGTAATTTTAGTGAAATCTGTAATCAAATGAAATTTATGACAACATTGAAAATAAAAACAATAAAGCAGTCAAGTGCGAGTCAGACGCACACTCATAGGGTTCCGTACTACCTTTAATATATAATTTAAAAGTACAAGTTTTACATTTTTATTGGACACCTTTTAATTTTAAATTATTTTTTACACTAGAGCTTAGTATAAAAAACCCTTTGTAAATATTAATCGTCTTGCATAATGTTTACAAGAGAAGGCAAATTTCTCAAATTCGGGATATCTAGGGATTTTTTTTTTATTTTTCTTACTTGTTACAGTATATATTGTAAACTATAACCTGCGTAAATTTTAAGTCTAAGCCTATTTCTGTTTAAATATATTTTTGGTCTTACTTTTTTACTTGTTATAGAGCAAAAATTTGTATCTACTCTGTTTAGGTTTAAAGTGAATTTCCACCCATTCCAGTTCAAAAATATGGATACATACATACATTTTGCCAGTTTCACAACCCTCTTTACTAGAATACGCGAAAATCGCGTCACTTTCGGAACACCCTTTAAACTTTAGTAATTGTTGTTATAGCCTCCATGGTAATACACTTTCTATGAAAACGGTACAAAAGCAGCTCCCTTTATTTTTACTATTTGCTATAGAGGCCTTACCGCTTTTGTAAAAATTTCAGGAGTTTATCTACTATGGTTAAAAAATTAGGCTATATTCAAAATACGTCACTGTCTGAACACCCTTTAATTAACGAGTGATTTTTTAAGAGCTTGAGAACTTTTTTTTAAAAAAAAACGCATAAAATTTGCAAAATCTCATCGGTTCTTTATTTGAAACGTTAGATTGGTCCATGACATTTACTTTTTGAAGATAATTTCATTTAAATGTTGACCGCGGCTGCGTCTTAGGTGGTCCATTCGGAAAGTCCAATTTTGGGCAACTTTTTCGAGCATTTCGGCCGGAATAGCCCGAATTTCTTCGGAAATGTTGTCTTCCAAAGCTGGAATAGTTGCTGGCTTATTTCTGTAGACTTTAGACTTGACGTAGCCCCACAAAAAATAGTCTAAAGGCGTCAAATCGCATGATCTTGGTGGCCAACTTACCGGTCCATTTCTTGAGATGAATTGTTCTCCGAAGTTTTCCCTCAAAATGGCCATAGAATCGCGAGCTGTGTGGCATGTAGCGCCATCTTGTTGAAACCACATGTCAACCAAGTTCAGTTGTTCCATTTTTGGCAACAAAAAGTTTGTTAGCATCGAACGATAGCGATCGCCATTCACCGTAACGTTGCGTCCAACAGCATCTTTGAAAAAATACGGTCCAATGATTCCACCAGCGTACAAACCACACCAAACAGTGCATTTTTCGGGATGCATGGGCAGTTCTTGAACGGCTTCTGGTTGCTCTTCACTCCAAATGCGGCAATTTTGCTTATTTACGTAGCCATTCAACCAGAAATGAGCCTCATCGCTGAACAAAATTTGTCACATTTGAACATTTCGAACCGAACACTGATTTTGGTAATAAAATTCAATGATTTGCAAGCGTTGCTCGTTAGTAAGTCTATTCATGATGAAATGTCAAAGCATACTGAGCATCTTTCTCTTTGGCACCATGTCTGAAATCTCACGTGATCTGTCAAATACTAATGCATGAAAATCCTAACCTCAAAAAAATTACCCATTATTTCTATCTGCTGCAGAGGGCATAGTAATATACACCTACTGGGAAAATTTTAAGAGTATACCTATTATGGTTAAACAATTAGCCCATATTCATGTAAAACTGTCGTCAAACCCTTTATTTTTTAAATTTAGTTTTTATACTTATAATATAAACATATATAAACATAGCGTACATAGTTTTAATTACTGGGGGTAAATTTCAAATGTCTGCCTCTTACGGTTCAATTAAAAACATATACGCGAATAAAACGTCACTTTCGGAACGCCCTTTAAGTTTTAGTATTTGTTGTTATAGCGATTACAGTAATACAACTTGCGTGAAAATTTTAAGATTCCACTTTTTATGGTTCCAGAGATAGAAGGCGCTGACAGACGGACAGACATTGTCCGTTTTTACCCTTTGGGTAAGGAACCCTAAAAAAGAGTTGTAATAATATCTTAATGTTATTTTGAAAATTTTAATTATTATTAATCGAACTGTTTTATGTATTACATACAATGAAATTTATAATCAAGCTTAAGTTCGTTTTTATTCTCTCTAAGAAAGAATTAATTAAATTACAAATTAGGTGATAATATTAAAGAAAAGTTGGGAAAATTTAATTTTTATACACCAGCAGGACCGGAATACACATTTTCTAGACAGCCACGTCCGTCATCAGCACTACTTGTATCTAATCTAATCGCTGAAGGAACAACAAAATATAGGTGGTAAATATTAAAGTAAAAATATTCAACAAGAGGGAAGCTTAAGGTAGTGGTAGACTTCGTTCTCACCAATTGACGATTGATAATTGAATACAAGTTTTCTCGTATTCCTTTATCTGGGTTTGGTTGGTTAAATAGATGATGCTTACAACTAAAACACTACCCTAAGTAGATTAGATACAAGTAGTGCTGATGACGGACGTGGCTGTCTAGAAAATGTGCATTCCACTCGTGCTGGTGTCTAAAAATTAAATTTTCCCAATTTTTCTTTAATATTATCACCTAATTTGTAATTTAATTAATTCTTAATGTTATATAGCCGAAAATAGCTTTAACTAAAACATGCAAGGTTATATAAAACAATCAACAAAAAGAGATTGATGTGCTGACGGACAAGTATAGGGTTAGATTGTGGTAGGTTTTGGGACATTTCAATGTTAAGGGCAACAAAATTCCTGATGCACTCGCAATATTGTATTCGGAGAAACTAACTTAGATAGCTCAGATCAGCTCAGACTAAGCTACTTGTGCGTTTGAATAGAAAAGTTCTTAGGGCCGTGGTAGCTGTGATCACTGACCACTACGTTATTAGAGCAAGAACCAGTGGATGGGTTAATAGTATATCGGATATTTATAGGATATACGAGGACAAGGAGGAGTTAAAAACTAGAAAGCATATTCTGTTTCCATGCCCGGTATTACAAGGCCGCAGATTTAGACAGCTAGTCTAAAGATATCAGAACGGGTGGAATGATAGGTAGCAAGCAGGACGTATATACCTTTTTTATTAGCTAGCAGATGTGAATGGACCATTTGAGTCTCCGAGTGGAGGTGCCAGTTTTGGCACAACCCTTCTTAACTTAACCTAACCTTGCTTCACCTGTCAACTAATGAAAATTGATGTTACGGTGTTTCGCATTTGGGTAGCGATATATAGGTGAACTATTTGTGAAAAATGTGTTGTCTATCCCTAAAGTTTATAAACTTCAAACTCAACTTCATTTGCTCCTTATTTGTGGAAAGTTTTAATAAAAAAGCTACACATTAAGCAACTAGTGACTTACTATGATCACTATGTTTGAAATATTTTGCAATAAATATATATGTACATATATCTTTAAAATATATAATTACTTTTTCCGGTCTTAACATTTTTAAAAAACGAATGTAGAAATGAAAAAAAGATTTTCTTCTGTTTATTCTTGTGGCATGTTTTACAAGACCACTTTACTAACCATTAATTATATTTTAAGGTTTTTAAGTCAAACATACTTTTCTTTCAAATAAAATGTATATGAAATTATGTAGCAAGCTATTAGGGGGGAACGAAGAAATATTTTTTTCAATTACAGTACTTAATAGTTTGCCTATTGTTAAATCGATTGGAGTAAGGTAAAAGGTTCCTCAAATTCAAATGCCGTCGTTCCAAAGTGTATTGAAAAGTGCTAAATTTCAATACGTTTGGGTCTGCAAAAACTGTTTCATAAAAATTCTTTGAATAAAACTTATTAAAGGTACTTAGAATGTCTTCTTTAATTTTTATAAAACAGTTATTGCAGATCCATTTGTATTGAAATTTGCAAAATGTATGAAAATTTGCTAAATTTCAACACATTTGGATCTGTAAAAACTGGTTTATAAAAATTAAAGAAACATTCAAAGTACCTTAAATAAGTTTTAGTTAAAGGAAAATCATTACAATATCATATCTACCAGACATTGGGGATTCAATGCAATTGAACAAAACTCAGTTAAATTCTTAAGAATTTTTCATTACATGTAATTATAAATGATTTTTTTTTCAAATACAATTACTTGTAATTTTTAATTACAAATTCCAAGTAATTTCAATTGTAATTTTTTTAATTACATGTAATATTTATTTTATCAATTAAAATTACAAATTGTTAATGTAATTGTAATTAAAAAATTCCAATTAGTAATTAATTAAAAACTGTAATTGAGATCCAACAAGTCTGATATATACCCCTATATTACTATACAAAACAAACGACGATGGACTACAAATTTTTATGTCTTGCATTATATTCAAGGCTTTTACGGCACCTCAAGATGTGGTTCTATCACAATAAAAATTTGTAGAATAACTTCTCACATAAAAAGACAAATTTTAACCAATTAATACCAATGTTCAACCCTAATGTACATTGTAAACATACATACATATGTACATATATACAAATCGTATAATATAAATTCATATACAGTAGTAAACATAAATACGTTTGTTGAGTTGAGTATATTTTTGTTTCAAATATTCACTTGACTTTTGTTGCTTAAAAATTACCACAAAAACAAGAAATGTAGAAATTTATTTTTATTTAAACTTTTAAATGTTTGTACAAAACATTTGGTTTTTCTTTTTCAACGACATACAGTGGATTATTTGGTAAAAAAATATAAATCCAAAATTTCTAAAAGTACCAAAGCTACAAATCGCACTTGATCAACAAGAGGGTATTAACTCAAAATTTTAAGTAGGGGTAAAAAATTTATTGAATTTTAAGATAATTTAAAAATCTGAACATATTATATGTAGTAAGCAAATTCCATTTGAAAATATATTTACACTTTTAAAATTTTTGCAATTATTGCCAAATAAATCTATTTTTTGAGTTACCACCATTTTTTTGAAACTTCTCGATATATTTGTTTGTATTGTTCTGAGTTGAGACGCTTTAGTTGAAATTTACGCTTTTGTTGAAATTGAAATTAATAAAGTTTAAAATTTTTTTTTCGAAAAAATAAATTTTTATCTTACCTTGTAGTGATATTTTATCAACAAGATGGTATCAGCTCAACAGTTTTTATATCCTAATGCATGTTCTTAACTTCAAATATGCTAATACGAGTAGTATTTTTTAATTGATATGTTCAATCAATGTGTTTGTTGCACATAAAAGCAGTTCGCAACCACTTTTCCTTTGTTTTTCGTGTAGGATTAGATAGTGAAGTATATTGTTACGTTTTTAGTTTACGTTGGGTTTTTTAGTTTCAAAAATAAAAACACTCCGATTTAAATTTTACTGTAAGTACGTTTTTTTTACTTCCATCAAACACTTTTTGAATTATCCAAAATCGTCATTCGAATCAAAACTGAATGGATCTGCAGAGCTATAACTTTTATTGGCACTGTGTATATGCTCTAAGAGGCAAGGACATATAATAGTGTTGTAGGTTTGAAGTCGTCATATTAAATTGTAATTAACTATTATTTGCTCGTACGATATAAAATGCAATAATTTTCTATATTTAAATATTTGCATTATTACTGCAGTAAGCAATCAATAACGAATATCAGCAAATATTTATTTTAAAGTATATGTATTGTAAACAATATATCATTTAAATGGTTATAAGCAAAGTAGGATTGAATTATTTCATAAAAAAATCACAATTCAAAAAAAAATGAGAACAATTTTATCATAAAAATAGTCTCATTTCGAATTAAAATCATAATTTTATCAACACAATAGTATCAATTCAAAATACAACCAATTTTAAATACAATAATTTGATTATTTTTAACTTGAATAAAATTTCAAATCAAAATAATACCCTTTTTATGAAAATATACGATGTATTTCCATTTTAACTTTGGCATTAACTCAAAATAATACCTTTTTGTTGATATAAAGGTACTCAAGACAATATTACGAAAATGGTCGCATATGTGGGATTCGAGATGAAAGAGTAATCAGAATACGTTGACATTTATGCAGTAGATAGATATGGATGTTGTTAGTTGAAAAGTGAAAATTAAAAATTTTGAGTTAACACCCTCTTGTTGATCAAGTGCGATATGTTTTATTTAAAAAATGATTTACATATGCCTATATTTAGCAATGTTTCTGAAAATCGGTACCAATTATAATCTTTAATATCGAAGCTGTTTAATTTTTTGTATCATATATGTATATTTCCTAAGTGCTGTTATTGGATACAATGTTTTTTTCTTTTTAAAGACAACACTACCTCCGCGATGCTTTTTGCTTGTCTGCAGAAAACACCCAGATTCTTTGGCGGAAATCGAACCCGCACCTCTAGAGTGAAAGGCTAGCGCGCTACCAATCGGTCTATCGAGGCACCTCTACCTTTATACTTGTAAGTATATGTAGATGCTAAACGTAAGGTAGTGTACAGTTATAAATTTTTATTAAAATCGTACAACCCGCTTCCAAACCGTAGATTTATTTCTACTTCTTTGCCAAATACTCCACAGTGCATTATGAAATAAAATTTTATTTTATTTATTTGAAGCTATTTTTACGTATTGTTATACAATTTGTAGCTCCCCTTAACCCAAAAAACTAAAAAAAATATTTAAATAAAATTATGTTAAAAAAAATCTTAAAATTCATCTTCCTTAAATGCAGGAATATTATTTTAAAAAGTTTTTTAAATAAATTGGAAATGCTCATACTCAGAGAAAGAAAAATATAACGAACACAAGTCAAAACTTTTAAATTGCTTGCAAATGCTACGAAAGATTAACAATTACCACGTTTATATGTGGCCTACTCGTAAATAAAAACTATTCGCAAATTGTCGCTGGCGGCGACGGTCGTTCGAAAAAGGGCGAATTTAACAACCAAAATAAAAAGAGCCAAGTTTCTAATTAATTGGTTCAGGTGTTTATTTCTATTTAAAAAATATTACAATTAACAAATGGAAATATACATAAAAGAACAAATGTACTTACCGCAGTGCTTTCCTTTAACGAACTAATTTTACTTGTAAAATAATATAAAGTTGAGCCAAAAATTCTTTATGTATTAAATACATCAAAAAATAACGGGCCAACTTAACGAAACAAAAGCACTGCAGAATAATATTGTTACATATAAAACTAACTGATCATTTACAATCATACATATGTATAAACAAATAGGAAAAACGGGAATAAAAATACATAATATGAATATACATAAATGATCAAGAGACAAAATAACAAGACATTTAGGCAACTCACAGACTGACAAATCAAAATAAATAAATTCAAACAAAATAATAAATGTTTCCAGTTTTATGAGCCATTAAGCGACATCCCCACCCCCGTGGATCGACCACGATTCACTTCTCCAAATCAAGGACTGCAAGTTTGGAAACAGGACGCATCAGGACACCAGTGCTAGTACGGACATCAGCACGACGTATAATATCATCTTTACCCTTGTATACCTCTTCCACTCGACCTCGTCTCCAATCTTTTCGGGACACTGCAGGATCACAAATGATAACCAAGTCACCAACGGCAATGGGCTTTGTGCGTTGACACCATTTGGAGCGTCTGGTCAACGTGGGCAAATATTCTCGGATCCAGCGATTCCAAAAATGATTGCGTAGTTGGCGAGAGATGCACCACTGCATTCTCAATAAAATAGGCTCTTCCCCTGGCGCTCCGGCAGGAGTTTGGGTTGTATTTGGGCAACCAAGTAGGAAATGATTAGGCGTTAGTGGTTCCTCATCTTCGTGGCTCAACCGCAAGTGTGTTAAGGGACGAAAGTTCACAATATTTTCTGCTTCAATTAGGAAGCTTTGAAGAGTGTGTTCACGAGTGGCAGACTCTTTCAATGTTGACTGTAGCACACGTTTGACGCACTGTACCATTCGTTCCCATACACCACCTTCTGCAGGATTATGTGGACAATTGAACTGCCAGTCGATACTTTTCGATGATAGTTCATCTTCAATACGGGCCACATCAAATACCTCACTGAACCTCTTAGCGACTTGGTCAGCACCAACAAAATTTTTACCATTGTCGCTTCTGAGCCTTGTAGGTACGCCACGTCGATTTATAAAATTACGTATGGCAAGGATGCACGCATCTGTGGACAGGTCGAAAGCAACTTCTAAGTGGATGGCTCTTACGGTTAGGCAGGTAAATAGAGCTACCCATCTCTTTTCATGGCGTCGTACAATGGTTACAGTTAGCGGCCCGAAGTAATCCAACCCAGTATAGGTAAAGGGCCTAATATATGGCGTAAGTCTGTCTTCTGGCAAAGAACCCATAAGTGGTGGCACCGGCAATGTACGACGAAATCTGCAAAGATAAAATTTAGAAACACACTTATGTAAAGTTTTTCTTAAGCGTGGAATCCAGAACGATCTTCTTATTTCACATATCGTGGCTTCGAAATTCTAATGTTTCATCTTCTCGTGTACATGGGCCACAAACAACTCAGTGACGGGATGATGTGACGGCAATATAATCGGACGTCTTATTTCCAAGGGCAACCAACTAGCTGCGTCTACACGGCCATTAACTCGCAGTAGTAAATTTTCAACCAAGTATAGAACCAACGCATATAATTCACTACTTTTGTGGCAAATTTTCTTCAGATTTTATAATTTCAATTTCGGCATTAAATTTTTCTTTCTGGGCTTGGCGACAAAGATAAATTTCCGCAGTTTTTAGTTCAGCAGCAGTCAAACTATTTCTTTCATTTGGCTTACTTTCCTTTGGCATCGACTTATGAAACGTAACATCCAGGCAACCGTTCGTTTTAGCTTCAAATAAGAAGAAAATCTACTAAAATCAATAATAGGAGGAATATTAATTAATAGAGCAAATTTTGGACGTAGCTCCTCAGTACGAAGGATACTTCAACTTTTCCATCAGGATATATGGACCTCCAGTATGACGCGGCACCAAATGCATCCTCACTAGCGTCGACAAAAACATGTAGCTCCAGACGGATAGGAATGCCATTTCCAAAATAACAACGAGGCACTTTCACATTAACAACATTTTTTAGCTCTTGGCGCCAATTATTCCACATGTCATATAATTCATTGGACAAAGGGTCATCCCATCGGACATCGTACCTCCATACCTCACGCATCAACAGTTTAGCCGTAATCATAAAGTTGCTCAATAGACCAAGTGGATCGAAAACAGACATTACCACACTAAGCAACTCTCGTTTTGTAGGAGCCTTCAAACCATTTATGACATCAGCATTCACGTTGTGGAACCTCAACTCAAACCTGAAAGTATCATCTTTAGGTTGCCAGTACATACTTAGGACTTTTTCTGACTGCAGCTCGTTGATATCGCTGGAAAAGTTCACCGGCTTCTCCATAGCACCTTTAAGAGCCACAATTACCTCAGACGAATTGGATGAAAAATTTCTTAGCTCGAATCCAGCTGATTTATGGATGTCACGAACTTGTTGGGCAACTTCAATAGCTCTTTCAGGTGTTGCAAAACTGTCGACGAAATCATCCACATAATGATGATCCATGATAGACTTCACCGCACGAGGGTATTTTTCCCGATAGCTTAGGGCGTTGGTTTCTTTGACATAATGGGCTACGCAGGGCGAACAAGCAGCGCCAAATGTCATCACGACTATCTCATAAGTATCTGGAGGCTTTCTGTCATTATCGCGCCAAAGGAAGCGTTGGGAACCTCTGTCTTCAGGAGCCACAAGGACCTGGTGAAACATCTCTTTAATGTCGCCGCAAACTGCAACAGCTCCAACTCGAAAGTTGAATAAAATAGACGGCAGAGGCTTATATTGCTGAGGACCCTTTAAGAGCATGGAATTCAACGAAACGCCTTCAACAGATGCAGCAGCATCAAAAACTAGCCGAAGCTTTCCAGGCTTGTTGGGGTTGACCACTCCAAAGTGAGGAAGATACCAAGTTCTAGGGCAAACACCAGAAGCTTCATTAGGAAACAATTTCCTTACATACCCCTTTGACACGTCATCGTTCATGATAGACTTGTAGGCCTCACCAAATTCCGGAATTCTCTTCATGGAATAACTGTCTGGCAGGACTACATCATCAGAGCGCCACAAGAGCCGGGTTTGAAATCTTCCTTCAACTTTCACAGTAGTATTCATCATTATTTGACGAGCTCGAGCAACCTCCTTCGATTCTATGACCGGTAAGACCTTGACTCCAAAATTTTCGATTTCAAAATAATTTGCCACCAAGTCGTAAAGTGTCTGCTCAGGCTGAACTGTCAACAAACATAAATTAGAGTTTGATGGCTTACCCCTCATCGGACCAAAAACGACCCATCCCAATGGTGTGTTGGCAGTATAGGGACCACTTTCTTCCAAAGGCACAATTTCATCAGGAAGACCAAGATGGCAGTGATCTAATCCTATCAGGACTTTAGGGGCCACACCATTGTATAATTTAATTGGTAAACCAGGATGAGCGCTTAAATCCATATTGAAACTCTGAGCCGGCAATTTCAAATTCGAGACACCATAAACATTTTTTAAAGCATATTTTCTTTGCTTACCAATCCCACTTACTTGCAGATCAACCACAGATGCCATTTCTTCAGATTCCTTTCCAGCGTACCAGTGCAAGTTCAATTTACTTTGATGCCCCCGGAGGTCCAGTTGCCTCACCAAGGAGCTGTCCACCATAGTAACCGAAGAACCTTCATCCAACAACGCGTAAGTTTCAACCTTGTTACTAGGACCATAAAGTACAATAGGCACCACTCGGAACAGGAGTACGCTCTTATCTGCAGGACGGGATACACAGCTCAAGACAGACGCACTTCCATTTGATGAACCACTTGGGGATTCTGACTCTCTTGGCCCAGAATATTTTTCGCAATTATTATTAATTTTTACATCATGTAGGAATTTGTTATGTGTTCGCAGGCAACCATCAGTGGGACACTCCTTTCGTTTACGGCAACTCCTACTAGGATGCCCCGACCCAAGACACGAAAAACATAACCTCAATTTCTTCACATTAGACCATCTGTCAGGCACACTCAATGAACTAAATTTTTTACACTCAAATAATTTATGATTACCCTGGCACATAGGGCATTCTTGTTTATGTTGACCATCAACGGCGTGGAGGACAACTTTTCTTTTAGGTTCACTATAATTTCGATTACTACTCACCCCTTGAATAGTTTGCCCCAAATCAGCAACATCTTTCAGCCACCTGTTAAAATCCAAAACCGTTGGATATGGCTTAATTGTTGAGGAATAGCGGGCCCATTCCATTCGTTTGCTCAAGGGAAGCTTACCAACCAATTCATCCATTAATGTAGGATCCACTAAATGCTGTTGTCCATTGGCAGATTCCAAAAAGGCGGCAAGATTCTGCACCTTAACAGCAAATGGCACAAGTCGATCAATAGCACTCTCACTAATGGGCTGAATTTCTTTCACTTGTTGGAGCTGACATCGGATAAGCATTTCTGGACAACCATATGGAAAACGCAACTGCTCCATCACCACATTGACGTTATCCGGATGTATGAGCAACGATTTGACACTCTCCCTTGCATCACCCTTTAATGCCTTTTGGAGCCGAACACAATTTTCAAAATTATTGTAATTATAAACAGCAGTCGAATTACTAAAGGCTGTTGAAAAAATGGGCCAATCTTCAGGTGTACCACTAAATTCCGGCAGGTCATATATTTTTCTGTGCACTGCCATCGAACCGCCATTTTGAGACACAAAATTATTTGGCGGCAACATTTGTGTTAAAGGCGATTGGCTTGCACAAAAACCGGTACTATTTGCATTGCAGCTAACACACGAAAATGGCGTACGGCGATCAGTGAAGTCAACGTTGGCTGAGACAGAATTTTCGACGTTGGCTTCACTAGTACCCGTCACAGCTGGCGCCATATTGGATGGTTGGGGCACGGCTGGGGATGGCGTCGAACTGGCATTAAGGGCAATGGACAAAACTTTCTGAGCAGTCAGCAACTGGACCTGGAGTGTATTAATTTGGCTTTGCAAGTCTTCCAAATTGATACCGAAATTGGGCTGGGGCATTGGAAGCTGTTGGCTAGGTTGAACCGTGGCTGAGGGTATGTTGGACGCGGCAGTGGAAGTGGTGGCTATGCTACCCAAGATTCCAGCGCAGGTGGAACTCGTAGACATTGCGACAGCGGCAGGGGCAGATAATATTTAATCACTTATTTGAGCAGTACTTACGATTGTCTTGGTTACTCCTGAGGTAGATGGAACTACTGGTATAGGCATTGCTGTTCCGGCGGCAGATGAACTGGTAGACTGCAAAGAAGCTCCAGCGGCAGTGGGAGTCAATTGCTGTGACGGCAGATATGTTCTGGCAGATGGAGAACCACTATTATTTTGGCTTGATGTTGTCTGCAATCGAGCGCTTTTTCTCACTGGCGATCGTTGCATTATGAACCACAAATATTCTTTAAACAATTGTTGTCCCGGCAAACGAGGAACCACTTTAAATTTTCAAATATATTTTTATTTAACGGCGGGCAATGTCCAATAAAAATTATTTATTCCGGCTGACAAGGAACCACTTCAGCAAAAATTTATTTTCTCTTAGACAGAGAACCAATTGTTCCGGCAGGCAAGGAACCAAAATAAAATATTCCGGCAATTAAGGAACCACAAAACATATAATATATTCTCCAATAAATGTTCCGGCAGTCAAGGAACCACCCAGAAATAAATTTATTCTTCACACAAATGTTCCGGCAGTCAAGGAACTTCAAACCAATTTATTTTTAATTGTTCCGGCAGGCAAGGAACCAAATCTTTCGCCAAAGTATTGCGAAGTTAATTTTTATTAAATGTTCCGGCGGGCATGGAACCACTTTTGTCGTCAATAAAATTTTTTATTAATTGTTCCGGCGGGCATGGAACCACATTTTTCGCCAAATAAACTGCGAAATAAAATTTGTCGCTGGCGGCGACGGTCGTTCGAAAAAGGGCGAATTTAACAACCAAAAAAAAAGAGCCAAGTTTCTAATTAATTGGTTTAGGTGTTTATTTCTATTTAAAAAATATTACAATTAACAAATGGAAATATACATAAAAGAACAAATGTACTTACCGCAGTGCTTTCCTTTAACGAACTAATTTTACTTGTTAAATAATATAAAGTTGAGCCAAAAATTCTCTATGTATTAAATACATCAAAAAATAACGGGCCAACTTAACGAAACAAAAGCACTGCAGAATAATATTGTTACATATAAAACTAACTGATCATTTACAATCATACATATGTATAAACAAATAGGAAAAACGGGAATAAAAATACATAATATGAATATAATACATAAATGATCAAGAGACAAAATAACAAGACATTTAGGCAACTCACAGACTGACAAATCAAAATAAATAAATTCAAACAAAATAATAAATGTTTCCACTTTTATGAGCCATTAAGCGACACAAATAATTAACGCACGGTTTATGCTTAATAATAGTTATATTTTTTTTTAAGCTTGTGTTGCTTAGTGCTGTTTTCTTAAATGATTAATGTTGTGATCGAACATAATAATTATTTTTACAATTAAATTAATGCAATGTGGGAGCAAATTTTCCATTAATTCACACAAAACATTTTATATTTAAAAGAAGTGGCAACGCCGTACGGGTTATTTGCAAATAGTGTCGTTAATCAGCAATTGCTTTCGTGAGTTAACTATTCGCAAATAAAAAATTACTTCACTGTTTATCAGCAAATTTTTCTATTTGCAATATTTTTATTTGTGAATAAGTGCTGCGTATAACCGTAGTCATTTTACCCGAAGATTACGCTATTTTTACCTCCATTTCAAATCACAAAGTTTAAAAATTTTAACTTTTTACTTTCTGCATTATTTTTACAATGAGTATTTGGCGATAAATGTCCTACGTATTTTACTGAGTTAATTATTTATTTGTCGAACTAAATAAACATATAGAAGTCAGTAGATAGATCCGAAGTATATTAAAGACAGATGTAGCGATCCAGAAAATGCATTGCATTCTGCTAGTGTCTAAAATTAAATCTATTCCAATTTTTCTTTAAAATTAAACGAACTTAAATAACTCTGCCTTCAAAATTTCATATACAGAATAACTTTTACTTAATTTGTAAACAAATATACTATTAGACAAAAATAATGTTTGTTTCACGGTTGTTGCAATCATGTACCCTCTGATGTACCCAAATAATAGCAATATCTTTTTAGTCGAATGTAACCAGGTTTATTTAGTATACAACGATCCAAAGGGTTTGGGTGAGATTCAAGCTTCTTTAGATACGTTTTGCTAATTCTGCTGTGTCTGATGGCATGTTTGGGTCTTTGAGGATGTTCGAATTTTTTATATACCAGAGAGCAACTATCATACGTAGAATCTTATTTTGGTGCATTTTGGATTTTTTTTAATTGCTAGCTGAGGCAGTGCCCCATAATTGAATGCCATAACACCAAATTGGTTTGAGGGTCGACTTGTAATGTAAAAGTTTATAATATAAGCTCAGGGTAAAGTTTCTGCCAATAAGCCAATTTAATTGTACTACTTTTAATTTCATTTATGTTAACTTGAAATCTATGTGGCTTTTTCAAGTATGTGTACTCAGGTATTTAACTTCTGAAAGCTCCAGTATCATTGTGTTATTTATGCGAATATGAGTGCATGAGTCCCTACACAGTGTGAAAGGTATATGAGTGCATTTTAGTTCATTCACCTTTATTCTCCATTTCTTCAATTATTTTTCCAAATTGAATATGCGTTCTTGTAAATGTCGTGATGCTTCTTGGGCGCTTTCATGAATACTTAAAAAAGCTGTGTCATCAGCAAATGTTAATATGTGGACTCGGGTGCTCATTGTCAAATCTGGTGTAAATATAAAATTGGACCCAAAACACTACCTTGGGTAACTCCGGCTTCAATGAGCTAAGAATTGGATTCAGATTAGTTGTTAATATTTTTTCAAACAGCTTTGATATGTTTAATAAAATGCTTATATGTCTGTATGATTTTACTTTTGTGTAGTGTTTTCCTGGCTTAGGAATCATAGTAATCAAAGAGACCTTCCATTCTGTAGGAATGTTTTCAAGACATAAGATGGCAATAACAGCAAAAAGAATAATTTTGCGACCTGTTCGGGGCAACTCAAACAACATCTTGTTACTAGTTTTATCAACGCCAGAGGTTTTCGTGTTGTTTAAATCAGTTATTGCCCTTTGAATTCGTTAAATTTAAATCTTCGCACTAGTCTCTACTGGTGGCAACTCATATATCACAAAATATATTTGGAGTGAGAACCTTTTTCAAATTATACCTTCTTCCGATTGCTGTTGCATGTTGGGCAGCTGATTTAAGGTTTTGTACAAAATCGATTAGACACTGATCCACGTCTTCTTGGTTTTTTAGCGATATGTTTTCCGAACAATGAGTACTGAGATATTTTCTATATTTCAACCAATTAACGCTTGTGCTAGTTGTTGGTGACATAATACCTTGCTGGTTCCATATATAGACAAAAGAGGATGAATGATTTGAGGATAATTCAAGTGGCGCTTCAACTTTAATCATTTCATTTAATCACATTCAGATGCATTTTTGAAATTGTGTCAACTAAAACACGACCTTTTGGAGTAATTAGTCTTGATCACCAAAACGTATGTTTAGCGTTGTAGTCGCCTGATGCTATGAAACAGGGACTAGTGATTTGTAAAAGTTGCTATATTGACTCTGATATTTGAAATCTAGGAGGTGAATAAATCGATAACGATGTTTTCATTATATTCTTCAATGCAAATGTTTGTTGCTTAAAGGTAGTCCTTACAAAAATCACAAAGTAAATGATATTTAATTCGAGCCTTTGTTAGTATTAAAGAACCTCCACAAGATCTGCCATGGGGGTCACTACTGTCATATAATATATAGCCATTGATTTTAAAAATTTATTAATTCTTCAGGAAGTATTCGAGTTTTGTGTTGGCGTAAGCCGTTTGCATTCCAGAAACATATTTTTAAATAGTTCATGGTTTGTTAAGTACTGCCTGCAACATCATAGATGCGTACTATTCGAGACAATTACAGATGGTGTTCGTTCTTTAGTTTGTGAGCAGGGATGTCACTTTGGTCTGATCAAGCCAAGATTTGTAGTTTTCTTTTTTATGAACGATTTGGTTTGTTTTAGTTTTTAAGCCTTTTTGGTAGAAAAAATTGTTGGTAAATTTTAATTATTTTTATTATCATTTTTCAAAAAATTGCTTAAAAATACAATAGACAAACATTTTTCAATTCACTTTTGCTGTGTCTTAAATATTTCACAATTGGACATAAACAAGACAGACAGATTTTTGCACGGTCTACTTTAAGATTTATTTACTTTACATGTGTGTGTGTTTGAAAATATGTGGTACATGTAATTTGTTGAGAAATTTTAAGCAAGTAGACGCCGACTTGATAAATATAATGTGAAGCAACGCAGAAAAAAGCTAAAAACAGAAAGAGAAACGGAAAAATGTCCAGTACGATAATCATGAAATACACACTCTACCTCTTCAACCCCTTGCCTACAAATCTCGTCTGTCTGCCCGCTTTATATCTATCAGAGTTCAGAAAAGTACACACATTGTTCAAAAAACTCGTACATAAATGTAAAAAACACAGCTCTAACTAACAAACACAAATTTTTATTTACATAACATTTATGTGTGTTTCTAAATTTTGTATGCAGTCTAACACAGTCATGAATGTGTTTTATTTTAATATTTGCTAGCGTACACGAACACGTACAGTTCAATCGGAACACACTTGAAACACACATGTTCGTGTACAACTTTCCTTTAAGTTCGCGTTCGGAAGAAAGTACATGTACGATAGTTTTAGTACGTGTACGGAAAAAAACGTATGTACGTGTACGATAGATGTGCGTGTTCATGTTCACAAAATGTACGTGTACGATAGATGTTCGTGTACGACAAAATGTGCGTGTACGATAAATGTTCGTATACGTGTACGAAAAAATGAACATGAACGATAGACAGGTTGGATTTTATCTATAGAGGGCTTAAAAGATTGTAGTAATTTTTTTTATTGATTTTTGACGACTTATGCTTTTGAAAGTTGAGAGAGTCCGCACAGGTGATATTATTATTCCATTGTACATATGTAAGTATATGACATTATTTTTTGTGTGTTGCCTTTTTTGTTATGCCTGGAAACGTTTTGCTTCAAGAATTTCTTCATTTTTGGAGCAGGTAGTTATGTTGGCAACTGTCGTGAGTTTGAGGAAAAATATGTCATCAATTTTTTAAGTGATTTTACTTTGTATAATTGCAAAAAAAGTAAACTTAAGCCTATTATTGCTAACTCGTCCGTCTGCTTTTTTAACCTGAATTTTGCCAACCAATTTTCCCTATACATGAAATTCATATTTTATGAATAAACTCCTATATAAATCCTTCCCTTGCACTACCATCCATAAAAATAAAACTACATATGTGCACCAAATATGCAAAAAAAAAAATTAAAACGATGTTTATAACATCATTAAAAACAGGTATAATTATTTTTTGTCCTGATGGATAAAATCTGTAAAATCCGTTTACATGGAATAGCAGCCATAAAAACTAACGCACATGCACAAAGTGCATTGCAGTATGTGTAGTTATTAATTGCTGTTTCTAAAAATGAAAACGGCAACAATTGTTTCAACCAAATTTATTTAAAATAATTCATTAGTTATTATACAGAATAAAAATAAATAAAATAAGTAAAAAACATAAAAAGCTAAAATAGTTCTTAAACAAAATAATGACTTATACATATGTACATATAAATTTCTAAGTGAGGCCAAAATAAATTGTTGTTATTTAATTTCTATTTTAAGGACTGTGCAGTCGAGCAAGTCAAAATTCAATTTTGTTATTAAAATGTTAGACAGGGACTTCTTCCAGAGCTTAGATCGTAACTTGGTCAAGACTGTAGCAAGTGCACTAAATGCACGTTCTACAGAAACTTGTGTCGCAGGTACAGCAAGTACTACTTCAGCAAGGTGACTTAATTTAAAGTTCTGTTGAGAAATTTGTTTCCAATATTCTAATACATTAATTTGTTTTTCACATAAAGCAAGAAGTTCAGCTTTTATATGATAATTTTTGTTTGGTGTTGCGAAATGAGTTTTATTAACGAGTAGGTTAATATGTTGTGCTAGTTTAGAATGTGCGGGATTTGACATGTTTGGAGTAATATCTAATGAACTCGAATATTCGGAAAAAGCATTACTGTCATTTTCACCTTACGAAGATGTCGAATGAGATATTTGATAAATAATATCATATGTCTTCAATAGGTGATCCTGGAAAAATAAGTTATGTATATTAAAAAATTTTTTGGAAACTTATAATCTTAACCTACCATTGCAGTTTGTTTATGGTCGTTGGTAAGTATAGTGTATAGTGTGCCCTGCACATAGAACCAATGAAAATACTGAAGAAAGTTGTTTCTTAAGTACGTCATATGTTTTCGAATTGCCATGTTCGATATCTTCTGCCGTCGTTAAATTATCATCCTGTAATTCTTTTCGTAGCCTTAAAGCTTTGAGTACGTTGGCGCCGTTGTCGGTTGTGTTGGAATAAATTTGTTTTATATCGATGTTATATTCCTCAAGACATTTCATAATTTCTTCTTTTAAATATTGGGCTGTATGTTTTTTATTTAGTTGAATCATACCTGGTTGCAAATTGTATTTTTCATTAAAATAAAACCAGCAAGATGAAACTTTATGCTATGAAAATAACCTATGGTGTTTATACAAATTTTAAAATCACGTATATATTGTATATTCACTCCCAAAATGTGTTTGTCTTGCCGACTGACAACATTAATTTTTAAGGAAAGCGTAACCAAGGATATTTGAAATATTTTTGGAGTTTAGAGTAACTTCAAACTTTTCTAAGTAGGGTTGTATAATTTTTTAAAAAAAAATCTTTGTTGTCAAAGATACGAAGTGGTATATTTTTTTTGGTCACGAGTCCGATGCAACATTTTAAAAACTTCTCTTTTTAGTGCGGTATTCAACTTAATTGTTGTATTTTTTTTTTCGCAATACGCTTTGGAAGCGTCTCCACTACATCAATAACAATGTTATACACAAGTTTATAATGCAGTTTAAGATTTGAATTTGCTGCACTGCAGATTTCAACGAGACACGTAAATTTTTTTGTCTCGTCATTAAAAGTTGCAAATTTTTTATAACAGAATTTTTTTTCTTTAATATTTTCCATTGTTTTTTCACACGATTAAGAAATATGTAATACTAAAACACTTTGACCACAGCTTCCCACGTTTATATACTTTTTTCCGTACACCTGCACTCAAAGGGTTTTATTAGATTTTATCAATCAGGATAAAAAACAACTTTTTTTTCAAACCATATTTGGTGCACATGGTTTGTCTTTTACGAATGGTATTGCATGTAAAGGATTTATGTATATTAGAGGTTATTCTTAAAATATGAATTTTATTTATAGGGCAAATTTGTTGCAAAAATTCAGGTTATTGCAGGATTAAATTTGTGTTTTTTGTTTAATTATTATAAATATGAAATATGTTCCCTCAAACTCAACATAACTACCTGCTTGAAAAATAAAGAAAATCTTGAAGGATTTTATGTAATTTCTTTAAAATTCATCCCGCTACAAATGGATCAATTTTTGTTTATTTCATACGAAATCAATGAAACATAAATTTGAATTTTATAGAAACAATTGTAATTGGAAAAGATCATTAGCATTTTTTTCATTGTAAATACTTCAAATAATGTCAATGAAAATTCAATACCAATATAAAAAATCCCATATACGATACATACATATGTATGTATGTTTACTTAAATTCCCTATAAGCAACTCAACTAACTTTTAATGCACTTTAAGCTAACTATTTAGCAACCAGTAGTAGTTGATACTTGCATTATTTTTATTAAAAATAGCTGTTTGAAACAATTGTTGCCGTTTCATTTTTAGAAACAGCAATTAATAACTACACATACTGCCAATAAAAAGGTTTTAGACGCGGTATTTTGGGCACTTTGTGCATGTGCGTTAGTTTTTATGGCTGCTATTTCATGTAAAGGGTTTTTATAGATTTTATCCATCAGGACAAAAAATAATTATACCTGTTTTTAAAGATGCTATAAAAATTGTTTTCAATTTTTTTTTTGCATAATTGGTGCTCATAGTTTGATTTTTATGGATGGTAGGGCAAGGGAAGGATTTATATAGGAGTTTATTCATAAAATATGAATTTCATTTATAGGGAAAATTGGTTGGCAAAATTCAGGTTAAAAAAGCAGACTAGCGAGTTAGCAACAATAGGATTAGTTTACTTTTTATGCAACTATATAAAGTAAAATCTATTAAAAAATTGATGACATATTTTTCCTCAAACTCACGACAGTTGCCAACATAACTACCTGGTCCAAAAATGAAGGAAGTCTTGAAGCAAAACGTTTCCAGGCATAACAAAAAAGGCAACACACAAAAAATAATGACATATATTTATGTACAATGAAATAATATCACCTGTGTGGACTCTCTTAACTTTCAAAAGCATAAGTCGTCAAAAATTAATAAAAAAAAATTAATACAATTTTTTAAACCCTCTATAGATAAAATCCAACCTGGCTATCGTTCATGTTCATTTTTTCGTACACGTACACGAACATTTATCGTACAAGAACACGAACATTTAACGTACACGAACATCTATCGTACACGTACATTTTTTTTCGTACACGTACTAAAACTTTCGTACATGTACTTTTTTGCCGTACGCGTACTTAATATGTAGGTACACACTAAACGTAGACTGACTTCATAATGTTCAATAATGAATTGGTCTCTTTTTTCTTGCACTTGTTATCATGTGTACACAAATATTGCTGTGCTCTTAAATAAAAACATACAATAGCATTTGCTCTACTTCCAACCAATGCAATATTTGTTGTTGTTTGAAATAAAACTTTAGTAGTACATATTTTGTTTCAATAGTGTCTCTTGATATGAAATACTGTTATAGCAGACAACATGCATGTAAATGTATGATCTTAAAAGCAAGGGTTTGTACTTTGTATTTTCGTTATTTTATGTATATTAGTTATTTTATGTATATTAATTTTTTTGAGAGATTTTACTCTCAAGAAAATTTAAGTAAAATGAACTATATTGTATTGTATATTGTACACTTGATAAAACTGTCCGCTCAAATGAGGTGCACTGATTTTTGCACTGTTTGCTCTCTTGTTCTCTATATTTACTGTTAAGTAATATTCCACTACACATACAATCAATATTTGCGCTTCAAAAACATGCAATACTGAACTCTTTTTAACATCTTGCGCTCACGTTTACTACACACGAACATGTTTCGTTTATGTGTGTTCTGATCGAAAAATTCGTTAACTGTACGTGTTCGTGTACGCAACCAAATATTAAAATAAAACACATTCATGATTGTGTTACACTGCGTACAAAATTTAGAAACACACATAACTGTTAATGTACATGTAGTGTACGATGTGTGTTCTTTCTGAACCTTGCTGTCTATTGTGAAAGGGGACTAACACAAAGTGTACAGCGATGAAGGTTAGGTTAGGTTAAACGGGCCGTCCGCAAAAACCCGAGTTCACTCGGAGGCCAATAAGGCCGATTGTGATGCCCCAACGATCATCTACCCCCACCATTCCCTAGAGAACTCCAATACCATTGGTTCTTGTAAATCAACCGGAGCTTTTCACAAAGTCTAATAGGCTGGTCAGTGTCACATCTTTGAGACAGTCCAGGTCCTGAAAATATCTTGGGCCCAAAAATTTGAGCCTACGTTCTACGAAGAGCCGGGCAGTCGCAGAGAAGGTGTTGAACTGATTCGTCCTCTCCATTGTCCCGTTAGAACACCTACCAGAAGTGCTAACGAGCTTTTCTTGAGGGTTAGTAGTGCCTTTGTCCTTTTTTTGTCAATTGAGGGCCAAAGAACTCTAGACAATCAAGGTTAATGTAGACCACCTGCGAACCGTTTCCTTTAGCGACCTTTCTCCTAGTATGTTAAATATTTCGGCCAAGGGGATATTGATTTCTCCTTGGGCAACCGTCACATCCATATTCGAACCGTTCCTCGCACATTGATCGGCCATCTCGTTTCCACGAATGCCCTCATGCCCTGGGCCCCACACTATCCTTATACGATGTCGTTCAAGTAGGGCTAAAGATTGTATGCATTTTAACAAACATTTAGATTTTACTACTTTTGAAATAAGGGCCTTAATGGCGGATAGACTTTCTACGAAAATATCGATAGCCGACGCCTCCGTAGCAAGTTCCCCAATTTTCCTTGCCGCTACCAATATAGCATATATTTCAGCCTGGCACACGGTACAGGTATCTGGAAATAAGTGAAATTGAAAGATGAAGATCCTCAGAGAAGATCGCCGATCCGGTCCCCGTGTCTACCTTGGAGCCATCCGTCAATATTGAAACCGCATTGTTCCGAATTACGGAGTTCTCCTTCCACTCTTCCCTGCCAGGAATTTTAACGACAAAAGATTTATCGAGGTCCATAACAGGTTAAGTAATCAGTCTGCTCCCTCATGATTTTGCCACCCACCTGCCATCAAATGGTGCCATGTCCAACACGACAATGCCTTAATTCGCCAGACTCCCTGAGTCTTAAGGCCGACCTGGCATCGACCTGTTTGATATAGACATCTAGAGGGGTCAGATCTAACATTGTCACCAAACTGGCCTGTGGAGTTGACCTCATCACACTAGTAATGGAGAGACTCGCTAACCTTTGGACCTTATCCAGAAGAGAGAGGAGAACTTTAGTGTCCACTACTCTCCACCAGACGAGTGCTTCATAGGTGAGGATAGGCCTAATCACTGCCGTGTACATCCAGTGTACCATGTACGGTTTTAAGCCACATCTCCTGCCAAAGGTCCTTTTGTATGCGTAAAATGCACATAGGGCCTTATTCATCCTGCTCTCAGCATTTCGTTTCCACGAGAGCTTTAAGTCTAGGATTACATAGAGAGGTACTTCGCTTCTTTTGACAGTTCCAGAGTAATGCTACCCATTTCTGGGAGTCTAAATTCCGGAATTTTATATCTTCTGGTGAAGAGAACAAGTTCGGTCTTTCCAGGGCTTAGGCCCAGACCGTTCTCTGTCGTAGTTGGCCTAATGCCGATTCCATAAGGTCACTTATCGTGGATAAAAATTTACGTCATCTGCATACGCGACCACCTTAATGCCTCCGCTGCCTAGTCTGAAGAGGATTTTATTTACAACAAGGTTCCAAAGAAGTGGGGATATGACTCCCCCCTGCGTTGTTCCCCTTGTCACAACTTAACTCATCGCACTAAGGCCAAGACTGGAGATAATGCTTCTACTTCGAAGCATATTCTCCGTCCACTCTATAATTTTCTATTCAGCCCCCGCATATTGTAGAGGGTCCAGTATCGAGGGTATATTCAAATTGTTGAAAGCGCCCTCTATATCCAAAAAGGCTGCTAAAACATACTCCTTCCTGTCCAGTGTATCCTCTATTGTACCGACCACATCATGCAGTGCCGTTTCCACCGTCCTTCCTTTTAGGTATGCGTGTTGTGCCCTGCAGAAATTACTGGACGATAGAAGACCTTTGACATACACGTCCACCATTCTCTCCAGTGTTTTCAATAAAAACGATGACAGACTTATTGGCCTGTAGTCCTTTGCAGTTCCATGGTTTATTCTTCCAGCCTTAGGAATGAATACCACGGTAACCTCTTTCCATTCTTTGGGGATATACCCATACAACAGGCTGCCCCTAAAAATGGAAATGAGCCACGGCATGATAACCTTTATCGATGTCTGTAGTAACGCTGGGAAAAAGCCGTCTGTCCCTGCAAATTTATAGGGCTTGAAAGAACTCACAGCCCACGCTACTCTAGCTTCATCTACAATGGAATCCACTAAATCACATCTGTGGACAGCTGATGAAAAGATAACCGCAGAAGGAAGCGACTCTTCTTCGACATCCTTACAGTCCGGGAAGTGAGTTTCCATTAGTAGTTTTAAGGTTTCAACACTGCTTTCAGTGAAGTTTCCATCTGGCTTAGTTAAGAATCCTGGCATGCTGGGATCCTTAGAGAGTACCTTTTTTAGACGGGACGCCTTAATGGTACTTTCCAAGTCTCCACAAAAGCGCTGCCAAGTTTCTCGCTTCGCTCTTCTGGTCTCCTTTTTGAAGTTATTGAAACTCCGGCGGTATTCGGCCCAATCAGCGGGAACTTTATCCCGCTTCGCTTTATTGAAAAGCCTCCTACATTCTGTGCGTAAATGCCTGAGCCCTGGAGTCTACCATGGATGGTGAAGTCCCTTAGACGGATGCCGTTCAGTGCATGATGAATGAAAAGCTTCAATTAGTGTCCTAGATAGAAAGGATGTGGAGTCATCCAGCTCTCGTGTGCCTGCCAACATTCCCTCAGTGGGAGGTGGCATAAGTTCAACGAGCGTTCTGAACTTCCCCCAATCCGTGTTCCTAAAATTCCTGACGGTTTTACTTACATCGAGGGTAAGTTGCACCCTAAAAACAATTCTATTGTGATCAGAGAAACAACAGTCAAGCCGAACCCCCCAATCAATTATCTTAACTGAGTCCCTATCGCTTACCAATGTTATATCAATGACCTGTTCCCTGATCCTATTGAAAAAGGTTGGTCTATTACCTCCATTGCATATCTTAAGATTAGTAGATAGAAGATAGTCTAATAGGTTCTCACCTCGAGTGTTAATGTCCGTACTCCCCCACAGATTATGAAGGGCATTCGCATCACATCCTAGGACGAGATCGTAGCCCCTTGTATCGCACCAATAAATCAGGTTGCGTACGGTACGTGGTGGCGGATCATCTTCATCGTATGGTAGATACGCTGATGCCAGGATCACCGTCGGTAGACCCTTGCGTTCGTTCGAACGCTGCTACCGTCAGATCACACGTACTGAAATTAGATAAAAGAAACTTATTAACATACCTCCTAACTAAAATGCAGCTTCTTATCTTACCTTCTTGGGTTGGAGAGAAGAGCATATATTTTCGTCACCGAACGCCGCGAAACGTAGAATGTTGAAATTTTGCTCTGAGCCTTTGGTTAGCTCAATTAAGCAACCTTTTTTTTCTTCCAAGGAAATTTGTAATCTCGGCACGTTATAGAACAAATTTTATTCTATCATATCTTTTAAACCATATGAGCGAACTTTATAATTTTTTTTTTAAATACGCAGAAAAGGATATATTTGAAAAAATCACTATTTGAATCAGAGCAATAAAATTATCTTTCGTACAAACACAATAGAAGTGCGTAAACAGTTTTCAATATTTTGGACCAAAATATACGTGTGACTTTACTTCGTTATTTCAAAGACAAATAAACGTTTTTTGGCATACAATTTATGGATTCTTTATACTGAATCAATTTTCTACAAAACTGCATTATTACATTTTTAAATTTTATGTGTTGAAAAAACTACTTATTGCACAAAAATCCCTCTTTGTGACGTAGGAGACGGAGGGATTCTGAATCGATTTTGATCCAGAGATCTTTTCCATCCCCTTTGTCCCTTGCACGTCCTCTTTCAAACGTACAACTCTCGGTGCGGGAGGAACCAATACCTTAACTGTCGCCTGGTCCAAGGGGACGATTTCGATTTTGGCGCGCGGCCATAGTTCGCCAACATCACGGATGCAGTCTTTGAGGAAGCCTAAGGCCTTTTCATTACCACATCCGATGATCTTGACGCCCTTTGACTACTTACCGCCGTCAACCGCAGTGAACGAGTCGTCCTCATTATGAGCGAGTTCGTCGATCAATCTGCGTAGGATCTTTTCTTCTAAAAGCAGCCATCTTTCATTGGTCATTTTACCACCGGGGTGGTTCCGATCAATTATGGCCACTTGTAACTCAGGAGCTGACGTTAAGCTACTTGAAGGCTTCAACCGCTTACCGTCAGGTACCTGCGTATCACCCGACCTTTGCCGTTTATAGCTAGGTCTGTTTGCGGGGCCCTTCGAGACTGGTGCTTGACTTTTAGAGGTTTGTGCAGTCAGCATCTTGGAGCATTTGCTAACAGACTTCGCTTTACCGCATTAGTCATCGCCCTTCCTTGATCCAGATGAGGCCCCACTAGAACTAGAAGGGCGTTCATCCAGAATCGCGGAGGTGACGATCGTGTTCAGTCCAGGAGTAGCATGGGGCACGGTTATTACCTTCTCCACATACTTATCCTGGTTACTATCCGTCCTGTTATGCTTGACCTCCACGACGGTTGTATTAAGCATAGCTTCATACTTCCGAATGTCGTAGGTGTGCTTATACCTCCACCAGAGGTGTGATGAAAAACTACCGCTCCGCTGGAGACAGACACAGACCACGATGCCGCTCACTATGAGTCAGACACATCTTGGCTTTGAAAAAAACAACAAAACGGACGAATAAAGTCTCCAATAGCTTCCCTTAACCTAGGGAACAGACACTACCGCTCTGGTAGCGTCTTTTATTACAATAAAAAAAAATTTTTGCTCTCCTCGTTGGTGGTGTGAAATTCAATAAAAGTAATTAGGCAATTCCTTATAAAAACAAATTGCGAATTTGGAAAAAAATAAAAGTTGGTAAAAGGTAAAGAATGTTTATCCAACAATTTTTTTATTGCCACCCAATGGCAATTATCAACATCAATTGCAAAAAGGTTTCCAAGATTTCAATTAACAGAAGAAGGACTTGGATGCCATTGTCCAACTTATTATTGCTAATTTTGTATCAAGGTACACCTACAGACGGTGATGACAATGAGGACTTGAAAAATTAACAACAATCAAACACATTATTAGGCAAACATATAATTTTATTTTTAAATAATTTTATTTGAATGTGTTCAAAAAAATCGTCCTTTAATAGCAAACTTACATTCGGATATAATATATGTACATAAATTAATTGTTTGATAAATTTAATTTATTAAACAAATTATTTTGCAATAAGCTACAAATTAATAAAATGTCTTCGATTTTAAGAAGAATTTTGTATATTTATTATTTTTCCAAACTAGGTATAAGTAAACTTTTGCATAAATAAAAAAATATTAAAAATAAATTTACTCAAGTTTTGGCTTTTTCTTCCTTAATTCAAAGGTTTGGGAAACGGATATTCCCGTCCGGGGTTAGATAATTCAGCATTCTTCGGAAAAGGAAAGTAAAAAGTTTGTTTACTGAAAATTTTACTTCAGAATAAGATGATAGGTGGAAATGTTATTGAAATTCGATAGCTTTAGCCACGGGGATTTTAATCCGTTGAAGTAAATACTTTTGCATAAATTTAAACTTTGTCTTTTTAAAAGTTAGCGATGTCTGTTATGGTCATATATCTTGTGGCCTGTAATTTGGGGAACCTGTAGTCAGCGAAAGCAGTGTTGGACATACATAAGAGAATATAATTAATGCGGCCGGCGCACAAAGGGGTATTTTGCCAATCTAGCCGGACATTAGGCCAAAAATTAATTTTGAGAAATGTAAAAATTTACGTATGCAGCTCGACAGATAAGAAAATTCTGCATCGTATAGTAAATTTTCAAGGCGTTGGCTTGAGATTTGTTGTTTTGGGACACTGTTAAAGCCAGGAAAGTTGACTTTAAACGATATTGAGAGGTTTGCAATATATTTTTTGGTGGCTAAACGAATAAAGATTTTGTATTGATTTTTTTTTCTGCGAAAGGGTTTATTAGTAGCTACTTACGTTAATTTTTAGAATTTTTTTTATATTTTTAATGATAAAAATTTTGTTAAAAATTAAAAAAGGTAAAATTTTTGGTCAAAAAAAGTGAAACGCTTTTTAAAAGTGATCTCCATCACGATCCTAAAAATGTTATATATCACTACAAAATTTACGATCTCTTCTTTTATGCTGTAAAAAAAAAAACGTTGCGCATATTTGCGCTTTTTTTTTGGTTTTTTATAACTGAAGGTATATGTTTTTTATTGAAATAATTACATCTAACACTGTTATTACCTGTACAAAAAACAAAAAAAAAATATTAAATGAGATATAGACGTAGATGCCCTTTCTTTCGGACTATCTACTTTACACGCCAGAATTCGCCTATTTGAGAGCATATTACACCTGTCATATTAACTGTCAGTGAAAAAATGGCAAATAAAATCTGCTGCGGACAAAGCCATTGTTAACGCGAGGAAAAAATATATCCAAGAAAAATTTTGAAGTGAATTAGGGCTAGTAGTGGGTGCACCGAAAGCTGGATTTGGAAACACCAACGATGGTAACCTGAATTAGCTGCAGAAATAACTGTACTTAACGCTGTAGATGATTAAGATTTGGAAGAGGTCTTTGAAGAATCCGACGAAGAAGAGCCATGGCACTCATCATCACCTTAGTGCAAAGAAGAAGTTGTTTCAAATAAATTAATTGCTATAATTTTAAATAAAATTTATCGTTACAATCATAAATAAGTTATTACTATGAATAAATTAATTATTTTCCGATAAATAAAATACTATAAAGTAACAAATTACAAAAATATTTTTTTAATAATATTCTTGGGAGGCGGGGATTGGTTAGGCATTGGAAAGCTTAAAAATGAATATTTTTAGGAAATTGGCAAAAAAATTTTTTTTTTCACAGGGACGTTTTGGAGTGGGATTGGAGGAATACCTACCCATAAAAATAAATTTTTATGGTTTTAAGAAGTATGTAATCTATTTCTTAATAATTGCATTTTTTTTTCAAATAATTTTTTATTTCACCGCCCACAAAAGCGGGCGGGGCTAAAAATGGCATTTAAGAATCTCTTGAGTCCAACTTTAAGTTTTTGAACACTCTTTGACCTTAAAAGTTGTAATTGCTAAACAAAATGACGGGAAAATCAAAAAAAAAACTTGCATTTTTCAGAGGTAGGATTAGTTCTTCCAAGAGGAACTTTTTTCTCCTTGATCCGATTTTTCCTCTCTTATAGCGTTGGCAGCCTATGACCATAACCCCTATGTGCGGCGGAAGGCCGTCTATGTATGCAGTAAATCTTAAGTCATACAACTGTTCAAATCATTGCTCTCGGCCAAAGGGCGGATATGCATGAAATCTTCAGTAAACGAAGCCGGTGTTGGTAATACACTCTACTTGATATAGCTGTTGAATCTGATTGGAATTTCCATAACATATCCCATATTGTCTGTCATAAATTACACGATAGATATGTAAAGTTATTCACTCTTTGGATCCTTTGGGATAAATTTTTCCCCTGGAGGACAATTCTTGATGCATTTTACATTCCTAAAAATTTTAACAAATAAAATAATTAAGTTTTTTGTTTTTAATACTTACACACTGTTTTCCACAACTTCTTTGGCTTCTCTTTCTGCAAAATACAATAACAAATATAATCATATTTTAAATGACAATTTCAATTCCAACTTACTTTGAATATGCTTGCTTCTTGTTTTTCTGAAAAAAGTAAATATTTCATGAAAATTATTAAATTAATTGAAAATTCTTTGGTTTTCGTCCCTTATTTTTACCTTTCACTTTTAATTTTTATGCGCCAGAAAATAGAACAAAAGAGTATTAACAAAAGGGCACTTGTTTGAGAAAGACGGATAGAAGGCATCATTTTTTTTTTCGCCCTATGAATGCAGAAGACGGACGTTGCTGTCTAGAAAATGATGAAATGTATTTTTTCTAGATTCTACAAATTAAATTTTCTAGTTTATATTTTATTTATTTTATTTTATTTATTTATTTGTAATTAATATTCTTTCGCTTAAAGAGAATATAACGAACTTAAGCTTAATTTCAACAAATTCATTTGTATTTCTATGTACATAATGTAATAGCGGACATAGTAATATACACTCTGTGTAAATTTAAAATGTCCTTCAGCAAAAATGTGTATCTGCCTATTACCGTTCAAAAGTTAAGCTGTATGCATAAGAAAAAATAAGAATACGTATGTTATGTGGACACCAACTTGCTATTATAGTGTTCATAGCAATAGACATACTATGAAATTTTCAAGTGCCTATCTATATATTAAAAGATAAGGCCATACACGTCAAATTATGTCACCCCTGGGGACATCCTTTAACTTTAAATTCCAGGTGACCATCTATAACAGTTAAAAATATAAGGTCATATATAGGATACACACGCTCTTGGAATTTCAAGTGTCTATATCAGTTCAATTAATAAGACCATAAATATCAATTTTATTAGCTTTATGGACACGCTGTATTCCCAATTTAAAATTTTTTTATTATTGTTATATAAATATCAACTATCTATATATATAACGGTTCGAAAGATAATTTATGATTTTAAATATTTATACTTGTTGTTATAGCGGATAGAGTAATACACAATCGGTGCCTATCTATAGTGGTTTAAAAGATAAGCTCATATACGTCAAATTATAACTGACTTAATTTCAGACGCCATTTAACTATTTTTTAACATGTTATTTGGGTCATGGTAATATATACTTTGTTAAAACTTCAAGCGATCATAATGGTCCAAGAGATAATCCTTTTTATAGAATGATTGGTAGCACTCTAGTCTATCAGTCTGGAGGTTGCGGGTTCGATGTTTTCTGCAGACAAGCAAAAAGCTTCGCGGTGGTAGTGTTGTTAAAAAAACATAGTAAAATACATTCCACGTAAGTATCATGTATCTGTTCAAACTTTTTAATTGTTAAGCCCAGTATTCTGTTTATTTCTTCACGCGGAATGCTGTCAAACTACATATGTACATCAGTGATGTGATCTGCCAATGTTCAAATTGTACCGCCCCATAGTGAACGGTCTCCATAGTAAATCTGGAAAAAAATCGAAGGAATTATGGTAGCTTAATGAAATTTTTGGAACATATCTCTCTTGGCCTACTATTTTCAAAAATAAATTAATATTTTTAGAAATCCTTTTATTTTTCCGGTGAGGGAACATTTAAATACCCAAAATTCCCCCATTTTAGAAATTATTATTTTTCAATTTTAATCTATAATTTCATAAAAAAAATGATAAAATGTGATAGTTTTTTTATAAAATATTACAAATCTCAAATTATTTAGGGTTGACGTATACCTTTTTTGAATATAACATTCTTTTAAACTTTTTAGTATTTTTATTTTTTAATGTATTGAAAATACTCATAACCATTGGTATTCAAATAACAATAAATGAATGGGGTTACCAAATTGACAACACTAAATATTTGAAAATTAAATTATTATTTAAGATAACATATTTATATAAAGTTTAATAATAAAGTTACAAACAATTCAATTGTAAACAGTCTGAATCAGTGTATATACACTGAACCAAAAATTTACCTAAATACTCTAAAATGGGGTGTAGAATTGAAGAAAAGTAGGTTATTACACACCTAACATCATCAAATCTACAGTCGATTTTAGTAAAAATATTAATTTTGTTAAATTCCTTCTATTGAAGAAATTTCTTCAATATGACTATTTTTTTGTTATTTTATAGGGTGTAGATTTGATAAAAAATAAGTTGAATTAACTAACATTATTAGTTAATATTTTTTATTAAATTTTTATCTTTGAAATATAAAAATCTGCAACATAATCTGAAAATAAAACTGCAAAACAATAATGCCTCATTACATTTATTCCTGTTTTAAGAGGAATAAACGAATAAGGTTTTCAGTTCCTGTTGCGGACATTTGATATTGTTTTAATGTTTTTTTTTTTATTCTCCACAAAATAATATCCCTTCTAAATCGCTAATAATTTTAAAATATATTTGAATTTATTCAATTGGTTTTAATTTGCACAACACGCCTCGATTGACCGCAAACATAAATGATTTATTGCTACAAATGTTTAAAATACAAAATATAAATTGACAAAATTTTCTGTTTTGTATGTCAACTCAAATAATTTTTCTAAAGTTAAATTTAACGAAATTTCTTCTATTTTACAGCTCGTTTTTCATTTTTTGTATTGAATTTTTTTTTAAATAAAATTAAAACTTTAGTAAAATAAACTAAAATTTTGTCAAATCAACGGATAAATTAGTCACTTTAACTTATTTTAGGGACGTAAACTTAACTAATTTTATGTGTTGTTTTTCTTAGAATGTTTTACTACTATTTTAACTAAATTTTTGTTAATTTAACAGAATTATATTTAAATTTTAATAAGCATTTTCAAGTTTTATTGAAATATGTTTTTAACAAAATAAATTCTGTTAATTTGAATAAAATTAATTTATATGAATAAATTATATATAGATTTAACTAAAAACTAAATTATTGTAACTATTTTTGTCGTTAAGGATCAACTAATTTTTTTTCGTTAATATTACCTACGAAATTTGGTTCAGTGTAGATTCATCTACTATTATGTACATTCTAATTTCTTGATTATTGTTGAAAGAGCAGTTTGCATTTATTGAATTTCTATTAGATGAAATTAATAGATCAGAAGAAATTAGGAGTTTATTCATTAAATCTTGATTACAATTTTCTCTGCTATTTTTTCGGGTGCGCTCAAGTCTGTTCTTTCTTAATTGTTTTGTGAAACCTCTTTCTACATATTTTAGTATATATAAAAGAAAATAAGATTATTGATGCATAAAAGCTGACTATTTTTTTTTAAAAGTACATATTTTGGCTAAAAACTTCACAATTTTTTTTACAGTGTTGTTATAAAAATTTGAATTTTAGAATTTTTTCATTGTTTCTGCTACATTTCTGAATAAAACAAATATAATTGCATGCATTTTTATTGAAAAATTAATTTTTGATATATATTTTTCCAAACCCATTTTTTGTTACTTAAAAATTATGAAAAATCTATCAAAATAATTCGACTTTAAAGCCGTGTAACTTTTTATACACATGAAAACCCAAACCACCTCTGGAATTCTGGGAGTCTCAGCTTTCATCCCATATGTGTTTTATTGATTTTTTTTCATCTAGACAGTTTACTGTGCGCCCCAATGATAAAATTGTTTCAAATCAGTATCAATTGTTCCAAAATTTTACATTAAAAAACAAGTAAAACATACATAGATTAGTACTAGCGTTTTTTAAGGTAATGATTATTGACCTTAATTCCTTGAATTTCTTTTCTGTGGATATGTAATTAATGAACGTAAATTAATGCGTATACAAATTTTCAATATTATAGTGCATTTACCCTTGATTTTACTAGATTTCCTATACAAATCAAAATCTACTTCCACACTAGATTTTGACCAAATCTACTCAAAATCTAGTAGTACTTAATGATGCAACTGTGGTTTTGCCCAAATTGTACTAAAAACTACTACGCTGTCCAAGAAAAAATGATATTTTAGTTTAAAAATAAAATAAACAAAACTTGAAATTTCTAAAATTCTACAATATTTTGATGAAATAATAAGAAAAATTAAATTATAAATAAAAATATTAATTTAACTATTTTCTTTTAAGCTTTAGGTCTTTAAATAATTTTATTTTTATTTTTTCGATATTTCGCTACTCCTTTGTGTAGCATCATCAGGAAAAATTAACAAATTAACGTTATGAAAATTACAATTAAGTATTGAAAAAATTTTCTTCAAAGTAACATATTTCAAAAAAAAAAAAAAAAAAAAAAAAAAAAATTTGTCATAAAATTATTAAAAAGTTTTTAAACAAGTACAAACAATAATTAAATTATTTCTTATTTACTAAATGTCTGTAAATTTGAGCTACATTATCTGTGTCTGCCTTAAAATTAATTCTCTGTGTGTTTGGTGTATTAATAATTTGTAACATTTCTAATATGTAACGACGTTTATAATTGTTTTCTGAATTTAGTACTGAAACATTATCAAAATTGGGATAGTGATTTAATTCAGCACAATGAGAAGATAATGCTGTTTTTTGCGAATTAATATTCCTATATTTTTGGTCTGATTTATGTCCTGCTATTCTAGTTTTAAGTTTATTTTTCGTTGTGCCTACATATACTTTATTACAATTTTCTTTTTCATTTCCGTTACAAGGTATTTTATATACTATATTTGACAATTCTAATTTTTGGATTCTATCTTTAGTTTTACTGAATAATTTGTTTAGAGTATTTTGAGTCTTAAAAGCCATTTTATATTTAGTATTATCAAAGATTTTAGATTTTTCTAAAATCTAAAACCTTTGATAAAATCTAAAACCTTTGATAAAATCTAAAATCTTTGATAATACTAAATATAAAATGGCTTTTAAGACTCAAAATACTCTAAACAAATTATTCAGTAAAACTAAAGATAGAATCCAAAAATTAGAATTGTCAAATATAGTATATAAAATACCTTGTAACGGAAATGAAAAAGAAAATTGTAATAAAGTATATGTAGGCACAACGAAAAATAAACTTAAAACTAGAATAGCAGGACATAAATCAGACCAAAAATATAGGAATATTAATTCGCAAAAAACAGCATTATCTTCTCATTGTGCTGAATTAAATCACTATCCCAATTTTGATAATGTTTCAGTACTAAATTCAGAAAACAATTATAAACCGTCGTTACATATTAGAAATGTTACAAATTATTAATACACCAAACACACAGAGAATTAATTTTAAGGCAGACACAGATAATGTAGCTCAAATTTACAGACATTTAGTAAATAAGAAATAATTTAATTATTGTTTGTACTTGTTTAAAAACTTTTTAATAATTTTATGACAAAATTTTTTTTTTTTTTTTTTTTTTTTTTTATTTGAAATATGTTACTTTGAAGAAAATTTTTTCAATACTTAATTGTAATTTTCATAACGTTAATTTGTTAATTTTTCCTGATGATGCTACACAAAGGA
>CATIVE010000122.1:0-21942 GCA_949628195.1 Phasia obesa | reverse complement strand
CTTTGGGGAAATAATATTCTATTGCTGCTTCTGTATGTAGGGGATCAAATATGTTAGTCGATTTGTTCGCTGGTCTCTCGCCCCAAAGTATTTGTTATGCAAGTTTTTGTTGGCATTATTGTTTTTATTATACTCGTATTGCCGTTGGCAATGAATGTTGAATATTGTTTGTAAAAAAATAAAAGATTATATTTTAGATTAACTAACTGATATAATTACGTCTTTTATTATTCTTCTTATCTTGCATTCAATTCCGTTTTTATAATTATAATCATTTAATTGCTGTACCCACTTTAATAAATAATAATTTGCAAACTATAATTAATAAAGCAGTTTCTATTCCATCCTTCTCGTCAGCGCTTCCCCCCTACTTGATTCTTACTACAACTTGAGTAGCGACAAATATTTATGTACCAATGCACAGTGGGCATAAAAAATATATTTTGGAAAAAAAGGTCTAGTCCGATTGATGCAATATTTGACATGCTCATAGTTTTGAAGCTGGGCTTTATTCACTTACCAGGCGTGTAAGAATTAAAGAACAAAAATCCGACAATTGAAACTGTTAATCTTTTGCCCATTTCAGCAATGTTTTTGGTTTTAAAACTTTAACTTTATATAACTTTAACTAGTATATAAAATAAAATCACACATGATAACACTCTTTTTTTAGGGTTCCGTATGTAAAGTCTAAATAGATAACCCTTAATATCGCCACAACGTCAGTACGTTACTGACCTTTTCTTTCTATTGAAAAAAATAGCTTCACATTTAAAGTTTTTACAGAAGGTGTATGATAGCGGCCAACTATAACAAATACTCGTAATAAAACGAATGATTTTCGCATATATATTCCTTTGATATCTGCAGAGTACTTAGCCAAGTATAACAAATATAAAAAGTCAAATTAAAAATGAAAGTGTGTTCCAATTAAGAAAGTTTTTCATACAAGGCACCTAAAATTAAATAGAGTAAATTAAAGCTAAAGGGTGTCCCCATAAAAACAAAAACGGTTTTGAAAAATTGGTATTTTTAATCCCTTATAGGGAAACACATCGAAGTCTTATATATATATATATATATATATATATATATATATAAGCCTTCGCTGTGATGCCGATATTACAAATGAGTTTCAAAATCATTTTATAAGATTTTTTTTCTTTTTTGCAACAATGAAGCAATAAAAATTGATCGAAATTCCACTGACCAAATCTCTAACGACTTCGAGTACTTCGTTTGCATCACTGTCTTCTTTAATAGGCATAATACCGTTATATTTATTTTTACGTTACTTAAAACCATTACAACTATATTTTTAAATACTGATTTTAAGCTCTCCTGAACAATTGTGAGTTTTGAGTTAGAACTGTTTATGATTTATGGTGCGATATGGACATATATGCCTATACAAATATAAAATTATCTCACATTTTTTTAAATCAGCTTTTATGAAATTTTCTTCCACAGCAATTTTTTTATATAATTACATATGAACATATTTGGGGGCAATGTGACCACAAAATACTTTCTACATTGATTTGAAAAAAATTTGGGAAAATAAAGCAAAACATATTTGGGACAAATATTTGCCATATGTGACCGTACCTTTACGAACATTTTTTTCTATTAAAATAAATTGTTTCCCCTTTTTTAGGCCAAAATACGTAAAAATTTAACAACTATGGAATTCTTAAATCGAAAATTTTCATCACACCTTACGTCTGCATTCAGTGATGGCAAAAAACCATCCAATTGTAGATGGACAGTAAGGAAAAATAAAAACGTGGTTTGTTTGTTGGTGTTTTGTTGAAGCTTTAATATTCTGTAATATTATTCTATTAACATGCATAATTCTCATTGTGTTTTGTAGAATTTTATTACTTATAGAGTATTTTTGGCTTCTCTAAAATTAGGAAAAAGGTTTCCTGATGATCTGGCCTGAGCAACCAGTGAAATACGTATAGGGACTAGCTCTTTTCCCCCAACAAACAAATTGCATTTTTATTATAAAACGTTATGGGTAATTAGCATAATATTAAATAAAAAAAATTAATGAAAATTGTCTAGTTTTTTTAATTTTTTTCACAATATTTTAAATTTCAGAGAAAAAATTCAAAAAAAATTTCTGAAAAATGTACTCAATATTTCTGTGACAATAAGGAAAAAGTGCTTAAGTCTGATTTTTAAGTTTTGTAGGAGAGCAATTTTAAACTTTCAAATAAATTTTTCAAAAAAATAACTTATCTTTAAAGTTTACTTATGGGAGTCAAACGTATGATTTAAAAAAATATTTTATATCTACCAAAAGTACGCAGGCGTTGCAAGTAATAAGTTGTGAAAAAAGTTTTTATGATTTCGAAAAATAGCTTCTAGTTTCTTAAGATTTTTTCAAAATGCGATACGACATTGAAAAAATATAAGCAGAAAGTTATTTTGCTATAACTTCCTGAAAAATGTTACTAAATAATTGAAAATTTGCACATGGGTACTTTGAAGTACGCAGATTTCAAAGGTACCAGTAACTAAATTTTTGCTTAAGTGGACTTAAGCACTTATTCCTTATTGCCACAGATTTAAAAAAAATCCGGACCAGGGTATCAAAAAATTACTAATGGTGTTTTCTTTTCTGAAACAATATTTTGCCTTATTAATAGTTAATAGTTTTTATGGATCAACCAGTCCTTGAAAAATGTGACCTTTTTTATGATTTCAAAAGAACACAAAAGCAAACTGATTTTACATTTAACATTTATGCCCATGTGACGTATAAAATAAAATATGTATTCAATAAAAAAAAATAGTATTTACAAAAAAGGGCAATATCTCACCTTTAATAAAAGTTGAGTGTAAAAAATTTAGCATATTTACCTGGTTTTGGTGCTAGATATTTAGAAAAGAACACGATGTTTATTCACACTCTGATATTTTTTGTAGAAAAGAACACGAAAATGTAATAAGTGTAAAATATATAGAACATTTTTGTCAGAAAAGAAAACGCCATAAGTATAACTTGCGCAGTTAAAAACATAATTTACAGATAAAAGCATAATTTTGTAAGTATTAACTAGATTTATAAAAACCCCAAGCTATAAATACGCTTAAGTTCGAGGTTTTGAACATTGAGGAAAATAATGCCACCCCTGAATCAATTGGCCTAGCCCTTTACAAATGGCTGAATTTTATTAAAAATATTTGATTGCGCTCTACTGTGCAATGGGAAGTATATGCTCGCATAAATACATTAATTTATGAAAGCCAAGCCAACATTGTTGATTAAGTTTAATATTCTTTATAACCATTCATTAATAACTAAAAACTTAAAGAAATATATGTTAACAGACGATATGAAGCGAAATAAATAATTATGATTTTAAGTTTTAAGTTTTGAACTGGATAAACCCAAAATTTATTGCACATTTAATTTCATTTTTTACACAAAACTTAATATAGTTTCTCTGATCCATTTTTTAAAGTAGTAAAAAATCGAAGAGCACATCAAAACTCGACTAAGCTTTTTATCTGTCAAAAACAAACTGACAATCCAAAATGGCTGATATTGTCAACAAGGTAACAGACATGTGTACCAACATTAAAAAAAATGCGAAAATCGAACATACGAGACCTCACGAAAATTCAAAATAACGGTTATTTTTTGATCATACCTCGTATATTTTCTTTTATTTGAAAGATGAATGCTGAGTAACATAATCTTATTGATTCTGTTTCGGCACATATGTTGTTTTTGTTCCAAGCCTCCAGCCGTTCAATCCCTAGCAAATTATCTTCGTATAATCAAATGAGATTTTATTGTAAAAAGCGGGTCAAAAATTTTAAGCGACGTCGACAAAAATTTATTAATAATAAAGACGCAAACAAATATATAAAGATTGGCACCTAAATTTGAAACTTTTCAAGAAGTGGAGTTATGCGGTGTATGCACAGAAAAAATATTAAAAAAATTTTATTCGAAAAAACAAGTTAACTGATTCGACCAAAAATAAGAATAACTTTCTAGTTTAATATTTAAAAAAATTTATTTTCTGTTAAGTTAAATTTTTTTTTACTATTTAAATTATATCTATTAAATTGATCGGATTTCTTTACTTCAAAGTTAAAAAGCTTTTAAAGCTAAAGTAAAACAATTCAATATTTGAATGTCTATCAAATGCATTCTTTTATTTTTTAATACTGTTTGTAACATTCTTCTATTTAAGTTGTAAATTGAAAATTTTTTATTATTAATTTTTTAAGTTTACTTCTTTAAACATGGTTTTGTATTATAATGAGCAATTAATTAATTTGGTTTTTCATTTTCCTTTCATCCTTATTTTTTCACCGCGTATATACATATTTTCTGTACGTACCGTTTTGTTGGTACGTTGTAAGTAAAACTTATGGCAATGACAAAAAGGATGTGTAAACTGGTTTAAAAATACTTAAAAAAATATATGTGCACAAGTAGAAAGGTGTGTGTGTGTGTGAGTTCATATAAAAGGTAATCTGGATAATTCAAATTTATAATAATTGTATTATTATAATATTGTAATATAGTAAGATTTTTCCATACAAAATAGTGCATTTCCTTCCTTAAGTATCTCTTGCAGCAAAAAAAAAGATGAAGACATGTTACTGACATCTTTGTCAACGTAGTTTATCTTCTGCCACAATTCGTTAAAGAAAACTTTTATATTTTTAATTAAATTCGTTTAAACATTTTTATAATTAATTTCAATATTTTGTATTAAAAAAAAAATGAATCAAAAAAAAAAAAAATAAACATTAAAATCACTGCAGCACTAATTATGGAACAGTGAATTTTTATATTTTATTTATAAATGAAACAATCATTGAAGATAAAACATTTAAATAAATTAAAACTTTCTAAAAACACGAATCTCGAAAACATAAATCTCATGTTAAATTTTTAGAGAGATTCAGTGGATGGAATATGGTTGTCTTATACTCATATTTGCTTTAAGATAAATTTTTCAAGCATTAGTCATACCCAGCAAAAAAATTTAGTTTTTGGATGCAGGATACAAAAGCTCTTAATATTAACCATATTAATGTTGTTAGGTTTCCCCGTACAGTAGTGTTTACTCAAAAGCACAACTGTAAGGCAGAGTTAAAAAAATTTTAAATTTATAATGAGTTACGACGAGTTACAAACGTACGGTATGAGTTTAGGACAACTACGCTGACCTGAAATTTTCGTTTGGAAGGAAATGTTAACATGTCATAAGTAAGCAGGTTTGTAAGCAATAACTGGTCTTTTCCTTACAAACCTACATAAGGCAAAGCAGTATTTTTTGCTGAGTAGGAATAGGGCCAAATTAATAAAAAATATATTTTTGATTTATTAAAGGTTTTCAACAAATTTTGTTTTCTAAACCTTTTGTGAAACGAAAATATATTTTTAGAATATGACCCATAGTTTTTTATACATTAATTCATAACAAATCATTTGCTTGCTGTAGTCCGACCACCAAATAAAATGTGTTAATACTACATTCTATTAATGACAACGTGTAGATGATTTTTGATTTGTTTAGTTCACTTAGAAAACTATTATTTAGTTCACTTAGAAAACTATTTTGACAATAATTAACTGATTTCATAGCTTTTTGGTAATATAATTAGGTGACTCAGTAGGCTAATAGTATGCTAGTCTATTAGTCTGCGGGTTGTGGGTTCGATTCCCAAAAGTGTTTTACTACAACGAGTAAAGGAGTCGATATTTAAGTTAGAATTTAATTTGTAATTGTATTGTGGCATTAAAACCAAAATATGAATTATGTCATAAACAGAATGATTTTGTCGTTATGCGTAAAAGGTTAGGAGCACGTTTTGAACGCAATATTTTTAGTAATTGCATGAAATACCAATACTAATTTTGCACTTAAAACACACTTTTGTAAATATGTTAGATACATGTAAGGAATCCTTATAGAAAGAGGAGTCACATACGGGTTATACGTGTTATTCTTTCTCTTTATGTGTACAGAGAAATTATTCTTAAACGAACAAATAAAAAGTAAAAAACAGTAAAAAATTGGAGATCTTAATAAAAATTAATTTAAGTGGATTTGTTGAGTTATTTTTTTTATCGAAATTTTCCATTTTTCTTACTTGGACAATTTATCGACTTAAAATTCTACGATTAATCGAGCGATGATTGATCGAGTCGATCAATTAATTAAATGACAAGTAAAATTAATTTTTTAGCCGAGCACGTCCTTTATGGTATAAACTCATTGGTCTCTATTGTCGCTTTTAATGTAAGAAAATTGGAATCGAATGGCCACAAACTCTATCCTCTCTAGATATCCTAGTTAAAACACAAACTCTATCCCCTCTAGATATCCTAGTTCAGGCACAATGCATCCGAAGTGTGTCAAAAGAAATATGAAGTTGAAAAATTTGATACCGCAAACAATGTGGAGTCATTATTATCCACCCTTTGACAATTGAAAAAATTCTGCATTTCTTTTGGAATGATTTTTTTTTTCAATTTTTAACAAACCCGTCATATCATATTCTTCGGTTTTGCCGTCATACCTGCAAATTCAGGCAACCCGAAATTTTTTTCATTAAATACTTCATTCTCTATTCTTATATACAAATCAGTGTTGGGATTTGTGGTACAATCGCACCAAATTTGGTAGCATCGACACTTCAATGGGACACTGCTACATTTCATGCTTTTTTTGGTTTAATTTCATATAAAATTTATCTAATAACTTTTTTTTCTTTAATCAACCCTGTAGAACTAACTAAATTGCAACATTCTTAATTTATGTTCACGATTTTTATTGTTTACTTCTATAACCCTTTTACATACGGATTAGTAATAGGTAATTTAGTTAAAAGGCCTTTTTACTGAACTACGGAGTTTGAACGTTTTTGCACTGCATCAATCAGTTTCCGGCAGTATTCCGCTAATAAATTTGTCCATTCTTTTTAATTAGAAATCGTAGTTCTTCTTTAGTAATTAGATGACTCTTTCATTATTCTTCTAAATAACTCCAGGCATACTCTATCGAATTAAGATCCGGTTGTGGAGTTTCAAGCACTTGCACACCTTTTACTTATGAAATATGTACAAAAGTTTTAAATTGTCCTATTTTAATGTCGAGTGTGTTGTTTAGGTTTTCTTGTGGTTTGTACGTACAATTGATGCTGTTCTGTACAATTTTATCATTGGGGCGGTATAATTTAAACATTGTCAGATCCCAACACTGATACACAACAAAGCAAAGAAACAAATGCCTTGCAATGTGTATAAAATGATTTAAACAAATGTAACAGATGCCTTAACAGAAAAGTATTGTTTTGTAAATTGTAATTGTTTTCAAACTTAAACCCTTCTAGTGCAATGTTGTCACTTTTTACTGCTTTTTTTTATTGTAAACGGTAACGGTAGAATTGCATATACAAAAATTTACGAGCATTTGAGGAAGGAATAGAACAAAAGAAATGAAGATCAAAGCAGAATGTCGTCTGTATAGAATCACACACAAACAATATTAAAGTGAATATTGTTTTTTAGATAAGTTCAATGTATGTAAGGTTTCTTCATAGGACTGAGTATGCATAGAGCTGAGGTTTTTCTTTTATCAATATTTTTAAATAAATGCATGCATGGTACTTGCTAAATTCCATTAAACATTTTGCAGTTTTTTTTTTTTTGTAAAATTGTTACAAAAAAACTAGTCACAGTGCTATATTCGGCCATGCCGAATCTTATATACCCTTCACCATAGTTACGCTATACCTTGTGTTACTATTATGTTTCTTTGAACATTTTTTTTAATTTTTTGTACAATAATTGAAATTTTTTTGGAAAATTAGTTGTAAAATTTTTAAAAATTTTGTAATTTTGAATTTTGAAAAGTGATTCTAAATTTTTTTAGTAAAATTAGGAACTTTCTGCAATCTATATTGCGTTAGAATGGTAGGACCAAAGCAAAAAATCCTTAAAAATATTTCCTCATATTGAAACATCCCCTGCCCCCTCCTAATCGGCCTATTGACTGCTCCTGGTTACCAGTGGGTACCCTGTATTTCCATTATAACTATAAAGGCCTTTAATACAATTCAAAGCAGAAAAACCTTACCAACCTAAATATAAACACGAAATAGGCCCTTAAGTGGGCTATTTATCCCCGAGATCTGTATGCACTCCTTGCGATCTACCTGTATCGGTCTAATATTTATTTGACAAAAAAAGCAACAGAAAATCACTAAAGCCGAAACAAATTAAACAAAGCGTGAAAAAGTATTGGTGGACGTGGGCACAGCCTCCAAAAGAATGATCCGATTTTGTTGAATTGCAATCCCAAAATATTCGTTGGCCTTGCATATTAGTTGGCTTAAATCTTCTGCAACCCGTTTGGGACTGGCAAATGACATTACTATCCGAATATATGTATATACTTTATGAGATCGGAAATGAATATTTTTTTCCATTTGTTATTTCTTGTGTCTTCAATATAAGTATTTGACCTAACAATAACTACGCATGTCTTAAGTCTAAAATAAAAAATATACTTTTAAGTCCAGCCAGTGCTAGACAAAAATTATGTTTGTTTCAAAGTTGTTGCAATCATTTGCGGGTCATCCGCCTGATGTACGGCACAGACAAGCAGTATCTCTTCTTCTTAGTCGAATGTAAGCAGATTCATTTATTATGTTACGCGCCAAAGGGTTTGGATAAGATTCAAGCTTCTTTAGATACGTTACTGCATGTTTCACAATTTCTACTTTGACTGATGCCATGTTTAGGTCTTTGTGGATTTTCGTGTTTTTTATATACCGGGGAGCAACTGCAACCATACGTATAATTGAATCCCTTAACACCAAATTGGTTTGAGAATCGATTTGTGTAGTAAAAGTTTACAATCTAGTCTCTACTGTTGGCAACTCAACTACATCAGAATATATATTCGGAGTGAAAAACTTTTTCAAATGTCCAACAAATAAATTGCCTTTTTCATTATCATTTCTTGCACAGTCTCCACAAGAAGTTCGCACAGAGCGCTTACGTACGACCGGTCTTTTAAGGTTTATACATGTACGCCAGAATAAATAATCTGATTGTGAAGTTGCGTCGAGGTCTTCCAACAACAATTACAAAGAAAATTATTGCTCATTTCAGGCTCTTGTTATAAATAACAAAAATTGTGAACATAAAAAATCAAAAAACTTCATCTTCAAGGTCAAAATCGCAAAAAACTTTAAAAAATTAAATTTTTTTTTTACCTTTTTTCCCCTGTTCCATAGGTCCATAGGTAGCAAACCGTTCAAAATTCAAGGAAACAATCAACTACAAAAATGAACCTAAGATCTCAGTAAACAACTTTCTAGAACATATGAACTTATTAGGAATGATTCTTAACACCGTTTATAATGTTGATGTCCCTGGACTTGCAAATCGCACTTTTGCGGCTACCTAAGCGCTACCTAAACGGTGTTAAGAATCATTCCTAGGAGATTTTATATGTTAACAATTTTTGTTCTTTATGACAAGAGCCACAACTTTGCCTCAGAGAGTATATCAAAATTTCAAATGGTTTGCAAAATATGAGCTTGAGTAAATGATCATGTTTTGCAAAAATGACATCGAGGACCCACATCTTAGAGGGCCCATAAAAAAAACCTGGAGGACTTTGGGCAAAACTGGGAGACAGGGGTCTTTTTTTTTGTCTTTTATCACGTAGTGGTGTCCGTATATGGTTATTTTTTTCCGTGTTGGACTATGTAATTACTCTAAATTCGATTTTATGGGTGAAGATGACAAATTTACAAATAATTACGTCTTCCATAGTATTTTCTACAGAAAGTTTGACTGTGTTGTTCCTAGTTTAATATTTTGTAACCTTAGAATTTTGCTTCACATTTTTTATAATAAAATCATACTTTTACTAATTGCATGTGTATGCATTTAGATAAACACTCAGATAGCTTACGAATTTGTTGTAAAGGATTATAGTAGATTAAAAAAATGGTAAAATAAAAACTTTTAGCAATACAACGTTGTTCAGAATAATAAAATGAAATTGAATTATGCATGGGAAGTTGTAATTACAAATATAGTAAAAAATAATTTTTACACAATTTGTAATTTAATAATATAGATTGAATAAATTTGCGGGGTAAAAGCACTATAAATATATAACATTAAATATAAAATAACGACACCGATGATTACATATTACAAAGATAACTCTGCAAGGTCTTGCAGAGTTATCTTTGCCCTTTCCGTAGATAGGGCCGGACAGTGACAGAGGAGGTGCTTCACCGTCTCTTCTTCCTCCTCGTCCTGACAACTTCTACAGAAGTCATTATACGCAAATTTAATCTACTAGCATGTGCACCTATAGTGCAGTGTGCCAATTTGTCCTCGAGGGGTTCTCAGTAGGGTTGCAGTACGTTTGCAATCATACTGAGGCCATAAAAGCCTCGAGATCATACAGGTGGGCTCGTTCGACCATCTGGTTTGCGCAGCCCCCAGTAGTTCCTGCTGGAAATTATCTTTACAGCAATTTAGCGGAACGCCAACTAGTTGATCTATCTCCTGGTCCCTAAGGTAGGTTCCAGATCTAGCCAGTTCGTCCGCAGTTTCATTTCCGGGCATTCCCGCATGCCCCGGCACCCAAAAGACTTCCAGGTTGGAATGTCTCGCCATCTCATCTAGAGATGTCCGGCATTTACGAACCAAACTGGACGTTGTATAAACGCCCGATAAGGAGTGTATCGCAGCTTTGCTATCGGTAGAAAACTGGATATCCTTACCATATACCCTGTGATACCTAAGCCAGTTTGCCGCTCTTTTTATGGAAGAAATTTCAGCCTGAACAGTGCTGCTTTGGTTTTGCAGCCTAAACCTCATCCTTATTTGAAAATAGGAATGAAGACGCCTCCCCCCACTCCATTTTCCGATTTAGATCCGTCTGTATAGACCTCAAGCACATCTTCTTGATGACGATCATGTGTCATCATAGATGACGTGCCTGAAGTAGATACTCCGAACCTTCTGGTCGGCATGGCTGAGGGTGCACAATAGTCAATATTTTCCGGGATGGTCAATATGCGCACATATCCTAAAATAGTCGCATAGCCGAAACTCTTCGATTTCCATGCCCCAGCTGTACTAAGTCTTATTGCCGAGTTCAAAGCCAGCTGTTTGGCCATTAGATCGGCTGGAAGCCAGTGCAACATTGTTAACAGAGCCTTTGATGGCGTCGTGCGTATGGCAGTCGTGATCATCAAGGCTGAAGTACGTAGTACTTTGTTTACTATGCTATATTATGTAGGCTTACCTAATGCAGGCCACCATACTAGCCGTTCCAGTGTTTTTAGAAGGAAGGATGACAGACTGATAGGTCTATAAGGGGTGTAACCCATTTACCCTGAATGTCTATTTTGAATTCAATATACCTATAAGCAGAGAAGGAGCAGTCATCTGAGACCCTCCACGAGCTTATCAAATCTGAGTGCCTAGTATTAACTAGCGTTATATCAAGCACCTCCCTTCTATTTATCACAACAAAAGTAGGTTCTGAACCAACGTTAACTACGTCTAATTTACTACAAAGGATAAAATCAAGTAGAAACTCACCCCTTGTATTGCAGTCGGAGCTTCCCCATACGACATGATGTGCGTTGGCGTCTGCTCCAATGATAACCGGAAAGCCCATTCTGTTTGCCATTTCCACAATTTTGCGAACTTTAGGTGGTGGTGTTTCGCTGTCGTACGCCATGTAGCTGGAGACAATTATAATTGTTTTGTTTTCCGTCTTCCAGGCGGCTGCAACCGTATCTTCATCACTGAAATCAGACAAAATGAAGATATTCAAGTCGCTTTTAGCCACTATACACGCTCTGATCTTACCTTGACCATTCGTGTGCAGTAGCTTAAAGCCTTTTGCACCAAGCCCGCAAACCCTGCCTTGATGTAGCCAGGGTTCTTGGGCTAAAACAAGCTCCTCCCCTCTCTCAGCCAGGCGAAAAAGCAATGCAGCCGAAGCTGCTTTAGAGTGATGAAGATTGACTTGCGTCACCATCTCTTGTAGCGGGTACAATTGTTGACGTCCTCTTGATCAGAGTCCAAGAGGGCGTCCTCGTCAACTGCCTCGTCTATCCTCTCAAAGAACTCACCCACGAACTCAGACTTTGAGAGTGCGTCCTTATGAGAGCTTAGACTAGCAGTCTCATCGTTTGCCACGACCGGAGAAGGATCATCATCTCCCTGAATCTAGGATGATCGTCTCAAAACCACAGAAGATCCCCCCACGTCTCTCTCCCCGATTCAGCAAGAGGGTGATCCGTCTGGATGAACCTTAAGGTTCGGAAATCTTGTCTACCTTCCAGTCATTGGTTGGTAGCTCAGGATCTAGCCCATTGTAAAGAGGTTGATTCCTCCTTGGTAAGTGACTCAACTGGCTTTTTACCAAGTTGGCCGACGCATTTTTCGGCTGCTCGTCGTTTCAAAAAGACCCTTCTGGCGGGTGGGACGTGCCGTGTTGGTCTAGTTGAATTGCCTTGTGTGGCAGGGAGCACAGCTTTGGAACCCGAAGACGTGTTCGCAGTTTCTCCACTGGCGGGGGGAGGTGAGACAGTGGAACCCGAAATCTTGTTCGCAGTCCAGAGGCACCTCGCTGCCTTTTTTGGGTGCAACTTTTTGCATTTGGATGGTTCTGGTTGCCCAGAGCCTTCTCCTGCGTTTTGTGCGACACCAGTCGTTAGCAGATTAGTCTGGCGTTCCAACCAGACTAACCTGGATCAGATGAAATCGATTTACCGCGACCTGAAATCGAAGAAGCGGGATTATGAAGCCCCCGACCGGATACATGGGGCATGATTTTTCTTTCATTTTTGTGGGGGGGGGGGGGGGGGTTTTGCATTTTATACATACTGTCATGTAATTTAATAGTTGCCTGACGGGGTGTCAGACAGACCACCAAGCCGCCCAATATGGGTAACAGACGCTGGTGGAATTTGGACAGTGGACAGTAAGAAACGGACATACCCTGACAGAGTGCCCAGTCTTAATGAAAGGAGAAACACTCCGTGCAGGATAACTGATAGCCGCCCCATAGGGGAAACAGACGCTATCAGATACTGAGGGGGGGAGGGTAATTCTTAGTTCGTGCGCGTCATGAGCCCGTCTGGCATCATCATGGCCTCATGGTTTGCACTTAAGCCTCTGCATCGCGACAAGATGACCTATCGCAGAGGAACAACAAACATAAACTATTGTAAAATAAGTTAACGATAAACCCTATAGCATGATAACAGGGGCTTGTGAATTGAACATATGTTTAATTCGAGCCTTTATTAGTATTGCTGAACCTCCGAAATGAATATTGTCGAAATTACACACGGAATGAAAAACGTATGTATACCCTTTCCACCTGTGGCGAAGTGTATAAAAACATACAAATTTTACAAATACCTAGATTGGTAGAAGCGTTATCAGAACTGAACTGCATTTATATTTTTATGACGTGACTATTTTATATTTAGCTTTTTAATTCCAAAGTCTTGGCAAAACGCATGATTGAAAAAAAAAATTAATTATTAAATATTTATATCTATCCATATACATACATATGATAAAACTTATTTCCTGTCTGTCTGTCTGTCTGTCTGTTTTTTTGTTTGTGTTCGCATCACGTAAAAACTACTGGATGAATTTTAACAAAGTTTTTAAAGGCACCTTTTATTTTTGAAACCGGGATATTTTAAACACGGTTTCGCAACAGATGGCGCTGTTTAAAAATAATGACAAAATATAAATTAAAATTAAAAAAATATATGAATTGCTTACTGCCAAATAGCCAATTGAATAAAATTTGTATTTGATATGTATTTTTACTTTGTGGAATTACATTATTATTAAAATACAGAGCTTTACAATAATTTTTAGAATTTTATATAAATTTATGAATTTTATCCAGGGATGGGAACCTTTATATAAAGTAAATACGTAAGAGTCTAAAAATGTGGTGTGGATTATTTTCAAAGCAAAATCGAACAAAATATTGTTAGGTCGAACACAACGTGTGTGGGCACAGCTAGTATTAAATATAAAGAAATTCTTTAGTTATTAAAATTTAATAAATTTAATAAATATTAAAAACTTATAATCACTTAATACATAAGACAAGCAGCAATATGTCATTTGCCGATACGATAGCTACCCGTGCTTAACAAAAAATATCGGCGATACAAATACCGTGCAATTAACCTAAAATATAAATTCACCAAAAGGGGTAAGCTAGTGCTATGGCTATTTCGCTCATCAGGAATCCGTTACCCAAATCCTAGATAAGCTAAAGATACCTTTTATGTTGAAAATGTCCTTGAGAAGTTAAAAACAAAGAAGTTAAAACCAAAGCATCAAAGCTTCGACAAAACTATAATAACTAACAGTGAAATTATATTTTTTGCTTTATTTCTCCAATGGCTGGTTTCACTCCAACTCTAGTTTTAGTTGTAAGAAGTAAAATAATTTTAAACAAAAAAAGCATCACAATATATTTTGTTTTCATAAGAAAACCAAAAAATGCAATGGGCCATTGTTTATATTTTGGGTATTAAAATTTGTTTCCTTTAATTTTAATTTAATTTAACATAAAGGTATATAAAAGCTTATTTAAAATTTGGATAAATGTTTCCTGATTAGCTAAATTAAGCAATTAGCGAAATGGCCATAGAAGCAGCTAACCCCGTAATAATTTTTGGTGAATTGATTTGGGTTAAAAACTCGCTATTAAATTAATGAAAAAATATATTTTCATTTATTTACATATAATAATTATATACATTTACAAATTATATTCAAACTTTAAGTATGTGGTGAAATACCCACAGTATTTGGTGTTAAGTGAACACACAACACCCAGATCGAGATTGAGGTCAAGTTACTCAATAAAAAGCATTTTGCTATAGTAGTCTGTAATTAAAATATAGTAGTCTGTAATTAAAATATTCATAATTTATATAGAAATAAACAATACGTTTAATTATTTTGCAAACCATGAATTCATTTATTAAGAGCCAGTGCTGAAACAGCTGAATTTTTTTGCTGTTCCAATATAACGAGTGATTTTTTAAGAGCTTGAGAACTTTTTTTAAAAAAAAAACGCATAAAATTTGCAAAATCTCATCGGTTCTTTATTTGAAACGTTAGATTGGTCCATGACATTTACTTTTTGAAGATAATTTCATTTAAATGTTGACCGCGGCTGCGTCTTAGGTGGTCCATTCGGAAAGTCCAATTTTGGGCAACTTTTTCGAGCATTTCGGCCGGAATAGCCCGAATTTCTTCGGAAATGTTGTCTTCCAAAGCTGGAATAGTTGCTGGCTTCTTTCTGTAGACTTTAGACTTGACGTAGCCCCACAAAAAATAGTCTAAAGGCGTCAAATCGCATGATCTTGGTGGCCAACTTACCGGTCCATTTCTTGAGATGAATTGTTCTCCGAAGTTTTCCCTCAAAATGGCCATAGAATCGCGAGCTGTGTGGCATGTAGCGCCATCTTGTTGAAACCACATGTCAACCAAGTTCAGTTGTTCCATTTTTGGCAACAACAACGATAGCGATCGCCATTCACCGTAACGTTGCGTCCAACAGCATCTTTGAAAAAATACGGTCCAATGATTCCACCAGCGTACAAACCACACCAAACAGTGCATTTTTCGGGATGCATGGGCAGTTCTTGAACGGCTTCTGGTTGCTCTTCACTCCAAATGCGGCAATTTTGCTTATTTACGTAGCCATTCAACCAGAAATGAGCCTCATCGCTGAACAAAATTTGTCACATTTGAACATTTCGAACCGAACACTGATTTTGGTAATAAAATTCAATGATTTGCAAGCGTTGCTCGTTAGTAAGTCTATTCATGATGAAATGTCAAAGCATACTGAGCATCTTTCTCTTTGGCACCATGTCTGAAATCTCACGTGATCTGTCAAATACTAATGCATGAAAATCCTAACCTCAAAAAAAATTATTAAAAGACATTAAATTCGGATTAAATATTTTTTCCAATTAGTTTCTACGTAAATTAAAAAAAATATCATAAATAGTAGGTTATTTTATAATAGTAGGTTATTTTATAAAATAATCTATATTTAAAAATATATGTCTTAATGTCTTCTTTATATATCCCTTGAGAGAATGAAAATGAATTGATATTCTACCAAGTTAGTGGCTTTTTAGCGCACAAAGAAAAAACCTTTGACCAGTACCTCAGGTGTCTGGAAAATTAAAAAAAAAATGATTGTACTCAACAACATCCCAGCAATATACAATTTTGTTTTTGTTAGCTCTTAAGAGTAAGCACATTAATGTTGCCTAAAAAATGCAATTTTGTATGACAGAAAATGTTAAGTTTTTATTAAAAAAATATTTTTTTACATTTCTCCTTACAGTAGTGAATACCAAAAAGCTCAACTGTATGGCAGAAATAACAAAAAAAAATAAATTTACAATAATAAGGTATGCTTTAGGACATTTAAACTCCATGTAAATAATAACTTTTAAGGAAATGTTACTAAGTGGTACATCGCGAAAAAATATCATGTCATACACTGAACCAAAAATTTACCTAAATGTAAATGGGGTGTAGAAATCAAGAAAAGTACGTTATTATACAACTAACAAACTTTTTAGTCAAATCTCCAGTCGATTTTAGTAAAAAAAATAATTTTGTTAAATTCGTTCTATTGAAGAAATTTCTTCAATATGACTATTTTTTTTTTTTTGTTATTTTATAGGGTGTAGATTTGATAAAAATAAGTTAAATTAACTAACATTATTAGTTAATTTTTTATTAAATTTTTATCTTTAGAAGATAAAAATCTGCAACATAATCTGAAAATAAAACTGCATAACATTAATGCCTCATTACCTTTATTCCTGTTTTAGGAGGAATAAACGAATAAGGCTTTCAGTTCCTGTTGCGGGCATTTGATATTATTTTAATGTTTTTCTTATTTTCTCCACGAAACCACATATGTCTCTTCCAAATCGCTAAAAATTTTTACAACACACCGAAATAGACCGCAAACATGATTTATTTATTGCAACAAAAATTAAAAAATAATTTTTCTGAAGTCAAATTTAACGAAATTTCTTCTATTTTACAGCTCTTTTTTCATTTTTATATATTGAATTTTCTTCAAAAATTAAATAAAAACACTTACTAGAATAAACGAAAATTTTGTCAAATCAACGGATAAATTAGTCACGTCAACTTCTTTTAGGGACGTATATTTAACTAATTTTATGGGTTGTTTTCTTAGAATGTTTTACTACTTTTTTTACTAAATTTTTGATAATTGAACAGAGTTTTATTTAAAATTTCTACAAGTTTTTTTTAAGTTTTATTGATATATGTTTTTAAAAAAAGAAATTCTGTTGGTTTTGCTGGGACCTACCACAATATTAATACTTTTCAGGTATTTTTTGTCAGACAGTAATATTTTTTTGTCTAATATTGTGGACTTAAATAGAAGTTAAAGAGATAACAAAAATTTAATTTAAAAAGTGACAATTAATAAATCCTTTTAAAAGCATTTGTACAAGCTTATATACTGCACACGCAAACACAAACAAACATTGTACAAAAATGTGTGGGGCATTCAATAGTGTCTGGTGGGGCAGTTTACTCCAGAATTTCAAATGCTTAGACTCGTAACGTTCTATTTTAATCTAATATAATGATTAAATAGATATTTTGCAATAGCCTATGAATCAACTTATGAAACTAATATTAAAAAATATAACGCATGTATTTTTTTGTGTGGTATTGTAGCGTTAAAAGGCGTGTGACTGGTGGGACAGTAAAAAATACCTCACCTCGGCAGTGTTAATCGAGATTTTAGCTAAAATACTATACATAGCGAGATGTATTTATTTATGTTATGAAATGATTAAATAGACTTCAGCATGAACTAAAAGTAGCACCAAGCTTAATTTTTACAAGAAAATATAGATGGCAAAAATTGGAACTGGTGGAACTTCGCTTTGTGACTGGTGGGACAATTATGAAATCGGCCAAAAACAAAACTCGTTTTTATGACATATTAAGCATTATTTATTAATTATTAAGACAAAACAAAACCAATTAACAATTGGTCTCCAATAAAATTTTGGAGAAAAAATCATCCTAGTACTTTCTTATACTTATCAAAAGAAATGCCATATTCTTAAAGTAAACATTTAATCATTATAATCACACATTTAGAAATCGTTTTATCGTTTTTTGTTATCATCACTTTTCAACTTTTTCCTAGACTTACTTTTTCACTCAGCAACATTCATCTTAAAAGTAAATAATGCAACCACTCTCACAAGGGTAAGAAATGTTTAGAGCAGACCATTTAACAAGTTTACAAAAAATGTACACAAATGGAAACCACTTCTTACCCACCCCTTAACACCTTGCACCACAAAAATATGCTAAAAGGTTCAACAATTAGCCAATTCTTACTTTACAAAAAGCTGCCTTATAGCACGACAAATTTTGAGGTTAGAAATACAACTTATGTAAGTTTTAATGTGACTGGGGGGACAAGCTATATGCTTATTCTATTTATGACTAGTATAGTAAAATTCTTACCTTTTCATGTATTTTTATGACAAATTAACATATGCCAAATTATTTTCACTCTCCGACTCTGTTTTCTTGGAAATGCTAAATAACATGGCCGAAAACAGAGTTCCCACCACGATGTAAAAAAAGTACAACTTGTTCACAGGTAAACAACTACTTGACATGGTAAACAGAATACTTTTCCTTGTTTTTTTTCCGAAATATTTTTTCATGTCATGTAAATTTAATTACTATACGTTCCGTTAAGTATAAAAAGGTTTTGATCAGGTCAACTTTAAAAAATATCTCGTTTTCCCATTTCCCGTGGAATGACCCGTATGTGTTTATTATATTAATTTTTCAGACGTTCTTACACTCTGATGAATGACATTTTAAATTGGACTGCTTCTAGGGTTTGTCCCAAAACACCAAACAGTTGGAAAAGTCTGTCGTCATTTTTACTAAATGATGTTTATCAAATAATTCAATTTTTGTTCGATGTTTTTTTTTTACTTTCTCTATAATATCTTTTAGTTTTCTCATTTTCAATGAGTTCAAGAAAAATAAACCATCACCATCCCCAACAACATCAGCAGATTTAGTTGAATCACAAAAAATAAATTCAATGTCTGTGAGTTTTGTGGTATGTTGGTGGGCATTAGGACTAGTATTATTTAATTTTTTTATCTATAAAGCATAAGGATACAAACATTTTATAAAAAAGGGTTTAACATTTTAAATCACAATGGATTCAAAAATATCTGAAAAATAAAATTGAATTTTTTATTCACTAGTCCTTTTTAACAATACATTTTTTCAATTGTGTACGTTGTTCCTATATCTTCTAGCTTTAAATGAAGAATTTTACTTTCATTGCGGTAAAATATCGAATTTTCTATAAATTGGCTTTAATTGAGTGTAACTAGTATTCTTGCTTAATCGCACCTTAATTAAATTTTATTCATTTAATCCGAGCAAAATTCATTGCATTCAATCCAGTACTGGTCCTAGTTTAACGTTACGGGCAATGGTTTTTGTTTGACATATTAATTTTTGGAACTGGTTGCAATTAATGTTTTGGGATCCATGGCCTCTTAATGAAAGTGGTTGGGCAATCTAAGTTACGCTTTAATGATGAACTAATTTTTGTGAACCAGAAGGCAAAAGCACAAGATAAGGTAGGGCTCACCATTTTGTGTAATTAAATCACAAGAGAATATCCACATTCTCGAGGTCTGATTGACGAAAGGGCTCAGAAATGTGTTGCTTAAGATAACGGTTCGCAGGTCACTTAGACATTGAACTTTTATGATATGCAAAAACAGTTGGACTTAGAACTTGTAACAGGAAGAACAAGAATACTATGTATAAAAGGCACTATACTAACGGGTACTGTACACCGCTACAGTATTTCCTATGGTGATTACTGTTGAGATGTTGTGTTTTTGTTTGTTTTTCATATTTATTTATTGTATCTTCAATATGTTTGAACTAACAATAATAAATCATATCTTAATTCTAAAATAAAAAGTAAATGTACTTAATAAGTCTAGCCAGTACTGGAAAAAAAATGTATGTTCCATGATTCTTGAAACCATTTACGGGTCATCCCTCTATTGTACGGCCAAGAAAAACAGTATCTCTTCTTCTTAGTCAAATGTAACCAGGAGCATTAAGAATGTTACGCGCCAATGGATTTTGATGACTTTGAAGCTTCTTCTAATACGTTACCGCATGTTTCGCTATTTTTGATTTAACTGTTGGCACGTTTAGATCATTGTGAACATTAGAGTTTTTGATATACCAGGGAGCATCTGTGACATTCGTAGAATCTTATTTTAGTGCCTTTGAATTTATTCAGCATTGCAAGCTGAGGCAGTGCCCCATAATTGAATCCCAAGCACCAAATTGGTTTAAGTATCGACTTGTAGAGTAGTAATTTACAATCTAAGCTGAGGATAGAGTTTCTGCCAATAAGCCAGTTTAGTTGGACTGCATTTAACTTCATTGTTGTTAACTTAGATTCTATGTGGCTTTTCCAAGCAAGGCGCCGGCCAAGATGTATACCGAGGTATTTGACGTCTGAAAGCTGGGTATCATTTGATTATTTATGCAAATAGGGGGGCATGAGTACCTACGCAGTGTGAAAGTTATATGAGTGCATTTTTGTTTATTCACCTTAATTCTCCATTTCTTCAACCATTTTTCCAATTTGAGTACGTGAACTTGTAAATCTTGTGTCTGTGTCATCAGCAAATGTTGATGTGATTGCTAGTTGGCATATCGGATGTGTACAGCAAGTATAAAATGGGTCCCAAAATACTACCTTGTGGAACTCCGGCTTTAATGAGTTGATGCGAGCTTATGAAATCTCCTTCTTTTAGTATGAACTTTCGAACAGTTAAATAATTTTTTATGAGCTTATAGAAGTTTTTGGGCAAATTCAGCTTTAACTTGTATAAGTTAACGACAATTATGCTTAACCAATACAATTCAAAGAATCAACACATTATTACAAACAAAGGGGTCATCGCGCTAGCAGCCGCACATGCCAAAATAAAACGCTTACGAATCATATTTGCATTATTCAGCTATTGCAATACTTTTGTTAAACTGAATACTCGTGTTGCAATACTTTCGCTAAATTGCTGACACTTGCGTCTGGTTTACTAAATTTATGATTATTAATATTAATGAAAAATTGTTAATTAAGTTAGTTCTAATTAAACATTGAACCAATAAAAAACACTTCAGACCTTAAGTCTGAAGTTATTTTTAAAAAATAAAACAAAATTATATTTGTTTAACTTATATAAGACCTTTTGCCATACCTTGTCAAAATCTTGAGAAACGTCGATAAAAAGTGCAAAACAGTATTTATTTCTTTAAATGTTTTTTAATTACATTTACTAATCTGTGTGTTTGTTGGATCGTACTATGTTGTTTTCTGAAGCCAAATTGATGGTTCGGAATACATCCTTTGGTGCTCAGAATTGGGTTCAACCTAATTATTAATATTTTTTCAAACAGCTTTGATATATTTGATAATAGGCTTATAGGTCTGTATGATTCAACGTTGGTGTTGTCTTTTCCAGGTATCATAGTAATCGAAGAAATCTTCCACTTTGTAGGAAAGTACTCAAGACGTAAATGGCATTAAAGACAAAAAGAATAATTTTTTGGGCTATAAGGGGCAATTCAAATAACATCTTGTTACTGATTTTATCAATGCTAGGAGATTTTTGAGAGTTTAAATCAGTTACTGCCTTTTCAATATCTCGAATTTAAGTGTTAAATACACAGGCACATACATACATAAATACCAGACTTGGGGG
>CATIVE010000121.1:0-54253 GCA_949628195.1 Phasia obesa | reverse complement strand
AATGTGGTTCCTGTGACCATACCATAACCATGTTTTTTCTTTGCGTGTATATAGCCGGCGAAATAGAATCTATACATATGATAAAACAGTAACTCATATCCTGTCTGTCTGCCTGTATGTTTGTTCTGTCTGTCTGTTCTGTTCGAATCATGTATAAACTACTGGATGGATTTTAACAAAATTTTGTGCGAATGTAGCTTGGTATTCTGATTCCAATATAGGATACTTTCCGCAAAAATATTATATATTTCCAAGAGAAAGTGTAGAAAAAGCAGTAAAAGTATGCCGATGTTTTTTTTACCGATTTAAAGGTACTGCATACTTTAAGGCTTATTTTCTATTTAAAGGTGGGATATTTTAAGCACGGTTGCCCAACATATGGTGCTGTTTTAAAATAATGACAAAATATGAATTACTGCCAAATAGCCAATTGAATTAAATTTGTATTTTTTCTTTATGGAATTACATTGTTTTTAAAATATCTAAACACCTTTTACAATAATTTTTAGAATTTTAGAATTTTACTTAATTTTTAGAATTTCATCCAGAGAGGGGTACCTTTATATAAAATTAAAATTTGGTGTGGATTTACTTTCAAAGCAAAATCGAACAAAATATAGTGAGGACGCATACAACGTGTGTGGGTACAGCTAGTAACTAATAAAATAGTTATACCAGTTCAAATGAATGCGCCTGAAGAACACCACAAATATAATTGTGGTGTTGCCGAAAGTGAAGCTTTACTATCTATTCTAACTATTTGTCTTATCTACTCTTACCTTTTAACAAAGGAAATAATTCGATTAGTATAGGCTTAAATTGCCTCAGTATTACTTCTCCTAAAAAAACATATCTGTAACACAGTGAAGCCTTTGTCTGTCCGACAGACATTTTTTAATTTCAAGTTTGCAATTAATTAATGCACAAGAAGTAGCAGTAGCCTAGACCAGTATTACAAGAGAAATGATTTGATTTTCAACACAACATTTGATTTCTCTTTTAACGACTTTCAAAAGGAGAAGTTGATAAACTTCTGTATATATTTTATGGTTGTTATCTTGAAACTTATCCATTTCTGAACCGATTTTGAAAAGTTTATTTAATAGATTTTTCTATAGAAACAAATTTATAAATAATGTTTACATATCATACCAAATATTTTGATATATATTATTAGCGATAAAGCGAAGACATTTAAATTTTTCACAAAGTGTGTGATACTATAGCCGTTATAACAGTAATTTTTTATTATTTTTTTTTTTCAGTGTATAGCGAAAAGAACTTCGTTCCTTCTGTATTTTTCGTAATAGCTTTCCTATTTTTAGGGTTCCGTAGGAAAAAGTCCATCTTTTAGAGCCCTCTTTCTCTGGAACTATAAAACTAGAATCTTGAAATGTTCATAGATGTGAAAAAAATTTCTGTGGCCGCTATAACAACAAATACCAAAAATTAAAGGAATAGCTGATAGTGTCGTAATATTATGTTTTATGACATTACATTTTGAACCGTAATAGGTAGAGTAATTAGAACTATTAAGAAGTATAAAAAATAATTGCAAATAATAATCTATGGGTGTTCCGGCGGTGATGTGCTTTTTACGTATATGGCCTTATTTTTGAATCGTCAGAAGTATACTTCTGAAATTTTCATAGTAGATATATTTTCACTATTATAAACATTACTAAAAATTAAAGGGTGTTCTGAAAGTGACTTTATTATGTATATAGCCTTATCTTTTGAACTATAAAAATAAACTAAATGAAAATTGGTCTACTATGACATCATTTATAACAAATTAAATTAAAAGTTATACTATGTTTTAATAGTGAAACGTTTTTATGTAAAAAAAATATATTTTAAAGTTCTGTAAATAGTGTTTAAGGTTTTCAGCTGACAAAATGTAGGAGGTGCTGCCAAGTTTTTGATACCATTTTTCCAAGATTACTATCTTCCATTTCGGTTACTATCTGCACCAGCAACAATATTTTCAAAAATATTAAATATACAGAAATGGTTCTGTTACAATTATATTATGTTATAGGTAAAAAAATGTAAACTAAATTTTGATCAAAAAATTAAAGAAATTAAAAAAATTATCAAAACAGTTCTCAAATACATTTTGTATATAACGGTAATTTGAAACATTTTATCCACCACTGTATGTTATATGGCAGACAGATACTGACGCTATGTATTAAAAAACAAATAAAGAAAGTGAAAAAAAAAACAACGTTCTGTTGCTCTAAATCTAGAACAATATGCCGACAAGCCTTAGCTACGGACAACTGAGGGATTTAAAGGATGAAAAATTTCAAACAGCAGCAGCAAAGAAAAAAAACCCAGCAATGCTAACAAAAAAATAAAAACAACAATTGAAAAATAAAATTTTGGTCAACCATACGGTTTTATAATAAAATTTTCATTTTATTAACCGTGTTGGCTGCTTCTTTTGGCGACTGCATTTCAAAACCTTCTGGCCTGGCCTGGCTTGGCATCGCTTGCCAACGTTGGTTATATTTGGATTGTTTTGCTGTTTAATGACAACAAGAATTCTATTTGTTTGAGCCCTAAGAGAATATAAAATTTAAATTGTTGTTATCATTTTACCTTTATCAACAAAACAACGGAAAATAATACAAAAAAATATTTGTATATTAAGTGAATTTTCATAAAAATGTTTTTCCTTTATAAAATTTTTTCGTTATGAATTTAATAACTGTATTTAAATATGTTGTTTACAAATGGTTAAACACAGTTCAGTTTATTAAATTTTGCAACAACAAAAAATTACCAAAGAATGTGGAAATATTTGTATTACTTTCAATATGATATTGTACGAGGAAATAAAATTGCGCTAATTGGTCGACTTGAAAGAGGCGTCAAAAATTAAGGCTTAAAGAAATGTTGCACCGCATGAATTTAGGACGTTACTTGTAGCATAGTTATGCGAAACTCAAAAAATACACACATATTTATTATTATTAGTTAATATTTAAGTTTAATCCTTATGACGTAATTCCTAAAAATATTATTTTCAATATTTCTACTACAGGGAAAGTAATACCAATAAAAATGGCTTTAATTTCGTATATTTTTTATTTTTAGTAAAATTTTATTATATCTGTGGCCATAAGGAATAAGTGCTTAAGTCGACTTAAGCAAAAATGTTACTGGCATCTTTGAAATCTCCGTACTTCAAAGTACCCATGTGCAAAGTTTGAATTATTTTGTACTATTTTTCAGGAAGTTATAGCAAAAAAATTTTCTGCTTATCTTTTTTCTATGCCGAATTGTATTTGGAAAAAAGCTTAAGAAACTACAAGGTATTTTTCAAAATCATAGAAACTCCTTTTACAACTTATTAATTGCAACGCCTGCGTACTTTTGGTAGATATAAGATATTTTTCAAAATCATACGTTTGACTCCCATAGGTAAACTTTAAAGATAAGTTGTTTTTTAAAAACACTTATTTTAAAGTTTAAAATTGCTCTCCTACAAAACTTAAAAATCAGATTTAAGCACTTTTTCCTTATTGCCACAGATATATTAAAAATATTTCAAATTTAAAGATAAATATAATATTGTTCGGGTGCCTGTCTGTAAAGGCACAAATGGGTTCAAAATGATAAATAGCACTTAATGTAAAACTGATCAAACTTAAGAAAACATACTTTTGAATGAAATATCATTTCCTTAGTAGGTAGTATGCTTGCCTTTCAGTCCGGGTTTGTTTGTTCAATTCAGACCAAAGACTCTAGAATTTTCCACTACAAGTTGGCAGGAAGACCAAGAAGGAGCTTTGATATAATCTAGGTGCCTACAAATGGTTAACTCCGATAGTACAGGTTACGGAGTGTGAAGTATTTTGGTCAAATTAAAAACCGAGTTAACAAGATACTTGCAGACTATGTTATCAATTCCCATAGACTCTGTAATGTCGAAGAAATTTGTCATGTACCAGTCGCCCGTCTGGTAAGGTAGTCTTAAATTACCAGTCGGATACCAGGAATCATTGAGGACCGAAAGGTGTCGAAATGGTACCCATGAAATAAGTAGTCTGCTTTGGTATCCCCCCTACAAAATAATATTTAAGGAAATATCGCGTATTTTTTTTCGAAAGATAGCCAGAACAATCTCCATTGATAAACCAGCTGTTATTTTGGCTAGCAGGTATCACAAAGGCTCTTCGTGAACAGCATAATATTTAGTTTTTTTCGATAACTGTCCACAAAACATTTTAGATAATGAGACAGCCCATGAAATTCCAAAGAAAAATGCGTTCTTAGAGGTTGAAATGATATAGATATTTTCTATCCCTTGTCATCCAGGGAATATTCAAATTCAAGGATATTGAAGGAGGAGTGAATGGAGTAATAGAATATATCTGACAATAGAATATAGACTTAATATTAATTTATTTTTTTTTTGTTTTATTTCTTTTAGTACCTTACTGGAATTAGAGGTACAGATTAATACTCATTGCTGGAATGTATTAAAAAGTCAAAATTGATTGCCTAAAGTTTTAATTCACTATCATACTCAGTCTTACAATCTGTCAAAATTAGCATATGTGCTAAGAAAATGATAGCCTGGACTATGTATGACTACCGCTTTTGACAAGATTCTAAGATTTGATAACCTTTTAAAAAAATTCTTAAATTATTTGTTGCAAACCTTTTTTTTGTATAATAGTGTGGTACCTATTAGACCATTTGGTTTTCCTAATTTTTTGAGATTTTTTGTATGAATAAATCGTACGATTGTGTAGGAGAGTGAATCATGGGGTCTAATCACCGCATTCGATATCGAGTAAATTCTGTCGTAATTTTTCATTTTGGTATCATGGTACTCGATATCGAACAAAAAGTATCGTAATTTGAGATGATAGCATTCGATATCGAGTAATAAAAAAGTTTGATCGATCAAGTTTTCATTCGATACGTCTGTGCTAATCGTAAGCATATAAATTTAATTCTTTAGTTTAATATTTTTATAAAAAAAATCATTTCCATAGATGTAATATGCAAAAAATTATAAATTTTAAATTTGACAAAATATAAATATAAACCATGCGAAAGAAGAATTGGAAAAATTAATAAAACTTAGATTACATTTTCTGTATAACATGGCTTTCAATTGTCGACACTGTGCTTCGTCCAAATCGTTCCAAGTAATTATTAACCACACTATACACTGGCAAGTTAGAGTTAAATGTGAAATTGTGGGCATTGCGATTGTCGTGATTTGTGCGGCCATTCTCCTGTACGTATGGGCTGTATATGATAGTCTAATAAACGTTTACGCTTTAAGGATCTACACATATGTCTAATTTATGTAACTTTTAATTCAAGTGTATAGATTTCTTGCGACGGACCAAATTTGTGCGCTGGGAAAATGCCAATGGAAAAAAGTCAAATTTAAACGTCCTTTCGCAGGTGTGAATGCGTTCATGGCCACAACAAAATTTTCACAAATACGACAAATAAATGGCCATTGTCCTGAGTTTCTGATTTTATGAGCTTGCAAACTATGCTGTAAACATCTTGTTGAACACGGAAGGCTTCAATTGTGTTGGTTAAGATTTTGCTGGAAAGATCACACTGTGGTATGGACGCAGTCGTTCTTGATGAATTGAGAAACTTTACGACTGTGAATTTTTAATCCAAATATTATATTAATACATTTAAATATTTTATTTTTCGTAAATGTTTTTTTTAACCCGTATTTTTATTTGTTAATTTGTTGACAAAATTAAAGCATATGTTTATTAATCTATTACAATTTGATAAAAATTACGATACGATACATGTCAAATGACATAATTTGCTTACTCGACTCGTATCGAAATGTTACTCGATACCGAATGCGGTGATTAGGCCCCTGGCTTTTAGAACGTAAGAGAGGAATTGAAACGAACATTACCTTTGGTGAGAAGTAGGGAGAGAGAATATTTAGAAGAAGTACTAGGAGAAATCGGCGGTATTTTTATAACCCAATCACTTTTGCGCGAATAATAGCCTAATGAGAAATGAAAAAAAATTTTAAGATGTAGAATTTCCGACACTAATTTGTAAAAAATATTTCCCTATTATGATGTACGAATTATTGCTCGTACAATATCTGGCTCCAAATTGGCAATTTCTTTTTTAATGTTACCTTTTACAAGGTAATATTTTGATAAATGCGTTTGTTGTGATAAATGCGAAATGGCAAAAAGTCCCAGTGAAGGAAGTGTATCGAAGTTTACAAATGGGAGGATCAATCCACCTGGAAATCATTAAAAATCAATTGTAACAATAACTTCATGTTCTTTAGATTCCTTTAGATTCAGCTGTTGTTTGTTGTAAACTATATTTCTTTTTGTATACAGTATCTATAGATGTCAAAACACAACGACAAGTAGTGCTATTTGCAAAAATTAAAATTCAAATAATGACATTAATATCCCTTTCCACTCTTGTTGAAATTTACAAATTTTAAAAGCTGCAACAGTAGTATAAACAGAAGAGTGAGTTGATATAAGTACGCAGAAATTGTAAAATAAATTCAGTTTAACACAAAATTTGATCTCAGAAATTTCCGCTTTAACTAAAAAACAAAGATTAAAAAACAAATACATTTCCTGAGCAACATCGGGAAAATTACTGCCGAATAAAAAGAGGTATTTGAAGTGTATCGTCCCCCTCACTAACACCTGCATAATCACATTCTCTTAAGTACGATTGCTTAAATGTGACAAACAAGTAAAAGCATGGAAGTAAACTTTTAAGGAAACCTCGAAGAAACCTAAACATTTTACAAGTACAAATCTTTTTTTTTTTTCTACTCTGCCTTAAAGGTAGAATTTATTTATTTATTTTTAGTTTGCGCTTTGTTAGGGAGTTTATATTCATTTAAGCCACAATTTTGTTGCTGATGCTGTTGCTATATTGTGCCGTGTGTTTTATCATTTTCTTACTCACAACGACTGCTTAAACAAATAATACAAAATAATACTTTTAATCGAAAAACTTTTACATTAAGCGAAGTATTTTCTATATATTTTTTTATAAGTACAATGCCGGATTGCAACTAAACAAAATACGAAGGAAAAATGAAAATCGGAATAAAATACATATAAAACACAACAGCAAATAAAAAGTTAAGTAAGAATGTTTAACGCAAATAGGTCGATTGGTTAGGGGAACTACACGTTTAGTTTAGATTAAAGAAATTAAAAAATAACTTAAGTCAGAGTCTTTATATTTGTAAAACTTGAATAATGATTTTTGTGTAGTAAAAGAGTAGAAGCTATTAAATACTCTTAAATTTATTTCGTCATTTATTTTTTCTGACAACAGTAAAAAAAAAAGTTATAATAAAAAACATTGTTCTATATAACTAAATTAGTTTACTTAATATTAGATGCACCCATCGGCGCTTATTACCCAATTAGTATTTTTTAAGCAGCAGACCAAGACCGATGGAGATTTCATGTACACAACCAATGTTCCTGTATATACAAATTATTGATATATTTAAATACATACAAAATTTAAAAATATATTTTATTGTTTTTTAAAACATAAACAAGAAAATTCACATATCAATGTCATAAAATCCTTAAACTCAAAACTAAAAAAATATTTTGGTTTCACCAAATATTATTTGGTTTCCTTTACACATACTCTGGTTACATACGAACAAATTTAAAATATTTTGTTTTTAATACTTTTTTATGGTTATAAGCAGAAGAGCATCCACTCGATCAATCATCGCTCGATTAATCGTAAAATTTGGTGTCGATTAATTGTTCGAGTAAGAAAATTTGCAAATTTCGATTAAAAAATAATTCGAACATATTAAATCGGTTAATCGACGTATTGACTAAAATTAATATTTATTAAGATCATCAATTTGTGACTAATTTTTAACTACTTTTTTGTTCGTTTAAGAATAATTTCGGACTAGACGTGTTTAGTAGACATACAGAGAAAAAATAAAACATATAAACCATGAATTTTTCCATAAATCGAATATAACTTTTTTCATTCGTAAGCAATAATATGAACATACTTAACGTTTGTTTATAAAATTTTTAATATTTCTGTGGCAATTAGGAATAAGTGCTTAAGTCGACATAAGCAAAAACTAAGTTACTGGCACCTTTGAAATCTCTGTACTTCAAAGTACCCATGTGCAAAGTTTCAATTATTTTGTACTATTTTTCAGGAAGTTATAGCAAAAAAACTTTCTGCTCATCTTTTTTCAATGCCGAATCATATTTGGAAAAAAGCTTAAGAAACTACCAAGTATTTTTCAAAATCATAGAAGCTTATTTTACTACTTATTAATTGCAACGATATAAGATATTTTTCAAAATCATACGTTTGACTCCTATAGGTAAACTTTAAAGATGAGTTATTTTTTAAAAAAAATTATTTTAAAGTTTAAAATTGCTCTCCTACAAAACTTAAAAATCAGACTTAAGCACTTTTTCCTTATTGCCACAGATTTATATGCTACACAATTCTAATCTTCTTCGTAGTGTATAGTTTATCGTAAAACATAAAGTATTAACTATCCCGTGACTAAGTATCAGTTTAAGGTTATTTCAGAATTTCTCTTACTAGGAGGATTCGTCACGTGTCCATGTATTCAACATATTTACACAATTGTGTTTGAAGTGCAAAAGTAAACAATTAATATTTGCGCTTTATGAAAAATATTACTTTTAAAATCATACTATTTATGTAATATTTCATACTTTGTTTTAACGTCACAATACAATTACAAATTATATTCTTAATAAAACTTAATTATCGAGCATTCTCGTTATTTGAAACAGTGTTTGGGACAGACTGACTAGCATACTACCTACTAGCTTACTAGGGCACTTAAAGCTATGAAATCAGTTCATGTTATTTATGTTCAAAATTTTTTCTGAGTATTGGAGGAAGAAATGAAAAAATAAAAAGTTGATAATTTTCTAAATTAAATAAGCAAATCGAAAAACACATTTTTAAAAATCATGGTTGTCTTTTCTCATTGGATACAATTTGTTTAAATATTCACGATGAATTCGAACAATTCAAAAACTTTAATCGATTAATTGTAAAATCGATTAATTTTTGCTCGAATGAAATCAAAACCCGATTAAATAGATAGTCTAATCTATATATAAAATAAAATAGTAACTTATTTCCGTCTGTCTTCTTTTCGGTTGTGTTCGCATCACGTAAAAGCTACTCGATGGATTTTAACAAAATTTTGTAAGGAGGTACCTAAGTATCCTGGTCCCAATATAGGATACTTTCTTTCCGCAAAAATATCTCATTTCCAAGAGAAAGTGGAGAAAAACCAGTGAAAGCAGGTTTTCCGGTATTTTTATACAGTACTTTTGTATAAATGGCGCTGACAAAATATGAAATACTTACTACGACTTGAGTGTGGCTATGAAATTCTGTTATTGGTAGTTTCTTCTTAGTTTAGTTGCATTTTATAGGTGCTACTCTATATGGTCTTACAATTTGTGATGAATACTTTTAAAACAAAATCGAGGAAAATATTGTCGGGACGCTCACGACGTGGCGGGCACAGCTAGTAGACACTATAATATTTCGGATTACCTATAAAACCTCAAATAAGGTTTGAATTTTATCAAAAGTTATATAGATTAAGCCCATCATGTTGCATTTTTAGTGCGCAGTAGCAATTTAATTATCAAAACTTGTTTATAGTGACCAAGGTAATGTTTAAAATAACAAAAATTGTATTTATCGCAACCGTATATATATATATATATATATATATATATATATATATATATATATATATATATATGCTTTCGCCGATTCTATAAAGAGCATAAGGCCTCAAGAAATTGGTTAATTATATTATATATTCCTGTCCTTCACTGATATTTTCACTTCGCTTCAGCTTCCAATTCCGAAAATTCCTAATGGATTTACATTCTCCACGTATGGCTTCGACTTCTTCTGCTGCTTTGTGGATTCCGTTTTATGGTATATATTTTTATAGAGAAAATAATATGGTTCTTGTAACGATAACACAACCATGTTTATGCTCTGTATTTATTAAAAAAAAAACTATTTAAAATAAATACACTTTGCAATTAAAAATATCAATTATAGTCTTTCAATTACTTTATGGTCTTCATACTATAAAAATCAATAGAAATACAAAATAAGTTCTATGGATTATTTTTTTAATAAACTAAGATAATCATTACCCGTAAGTTATTTGTCATTTGTTTGAAAAATTTTAAGTCAAAAAAAAAAAAAATTACAAAAAATTAGCTAGTAAGAAAGCGCAAAAGGATACTCAATGCAATGATAGATAACTTGAGGTTTTTATGGCTACCGAGTAATTGAAATGTCGAGTGGAGTAAGATCGAAGATAAACTGATGGGTTCTACAACGAACTCTGAGATGTCATAGAAAACGGTGCAAGCACCAATCAGTTAATAGTGTAGAGAACCAAATAGGTTCATTTTAGATAGAGCTGATCAGTAACATAGAAGAGAATAATGAAATAATGGAGAAGAAGAGAGAATTGTAGAAACTATGTGGACCGAAGTGAGCAACATTTTTTTAGGCTTGCGTCCTATAAAAACGGGTAATTGTTTGAAAGTTTCCAACTAGAAAATACAATCAGGTTCATTATAGGAGTCAGGTGGCTTAGTAACAGGTAATGAAGCCTGCTCACAATGAACTAATAGGTCACCAAGTGAAGGTGTATAGTACTAAGTAGCACTACCCTGGCAAACTCAACCTAAGTAATGAAAACTCCATTTTTTTCAAAAGGTAATGTCAAGATTATATTATAATTATTATAATATATAATTATTATATTTAGTAGTCGACCGAAATTTGATAACTTTCCAATTGTTTAATATACTCCAGGTATTGCAGCAATAAAACTTGTCCTCGAATATTACTTATTGTTAACTAAAAACTATAACCAATTTTTAAGGTAGAGCATAATGTCTAGCATTATTGCCGAATGTTATTCTAGGATAAACTTTCCTAAGCTTTTTTGCTTATAAAATAAAGTTGTATTTCGTAACAAATGATGCCACTGTCAGTAGTATAAAAAAAATGTAGAACTAAACAGCAACAAAATTAAGAGAAAAAAACATCAACGTCAACAACAAGAGGTGCTTATTGTCACACTTAAAACTTGTACAAGTTGTTAGTGATGTTAACAAAGTAAACAAATGAGAAAAACTACAAAAATATTGCATTATAAAAACATCAAAAAATACAATAAAACATACAGAAACTATATACCTTCAAATAAAATTTTAAGCTTATTTTCGAAAAGAAAAACACAACTTTAGAAGTTGTTTTCAAAAACTCAAATAATCCGCCATTGAAATAAAAAACCACAAAACAAAACTTAAAACAAAAGGTGTCAAAGCAAAAATCTGTTCAAATTTTTCATCTAAAGAAAGAGAAAGCAAACAGACAAAGAAAAAGAAAATGAAAAAGTTTTAGTAAGTAAATTTTTGTTAAAAATACCAACTAAAATCAGCATATTATTTATACGCTTATACAATAAATGATGCAAAACTTACAGCAATACCAAGATACCAAGTGTTAAAAATAACTAGGAAAAAAGTGTTAAATAAAGTTGAAACTACAGAAAACAAAAAAAAAAAAAAAGAACAAGAACAAAAAAAAAAATATTGTGCAATGCTTAAGTTACTAGAAAAAAGAACATATCACGAAGGAATGGGTGAAGGTAATATGCTTAAGGGGTCCTTTTCATTTTTAAAAGAGAAAAAATAACGGAAGGAAAACAGAATTATTCTGCGAATGCAATCCACTACTATTTGCAACAAGATACCAACCGCAGTGTAAATAAAAATACAAATTGAAAGAAATTTGCTGCTGACAGTATTATACCTAAAAGTATGATGAAGGTTTCTAATTTTACCCTACAAAAAATTTTACGTTTTAATAATTTTGGTCATAGAAATGTAACTTACTTTTAAAATGTTTTAAGCAAACTATATATCAAGAGGTTATGCAAGAAATTTTTTGTTTTCAAATATTTACATATATAAAGTTCACAATGTGTTTCTCAGAAAGCTGTAGCTGCCGACACCACCCGACGACCGATCTTCCTGGATTTGTTATTAGCTATGCGGTAGGCAAAATATTTTATTTTATATTCAAAGACGGCGTGGTCTTTTAATACAAAATAAATATTTGTTGTCGTGTTATTGGGGTGCTGTTATAGGTAGATTGTTGAAAGTAACCCCCATATTAATATTTAACACATAGAGTGTTGGACTTTTCTTTTTAAGACTTTTTGTGCCTGTCAACTGGTAGTCTTTCTTCCTTGACGATTCCTGCTAGTCCTTCTAATTTTTATTTTGGAAATAATGTCACTGCTGCATTTAAAAGACTTTGACAATACGCTCTTGAGGAAAATGCGGGCGCCAGACGCCTGGGTTTCTGGAAGCTGAATCTGGAAGAACAGATCTGTGTTATTACGAGTCATCTTCGAGGAACGACCAGAACCCAAAGGACTGGTACCACGGGAAACAGTGGCTCCACAGAAAATCACTCATCTCTGTGGCCAATGGTTGGCCAGGTCCCGTTCGCGGATTCACTTGTTGGTTTTGATTAAGATCGATTGCATGCAGAGATGGTGCATTGTTGATCAAAGTGTACTGTTGCACTCTAAACAGAAAGGAGTTGGTTGGTCTCCAAAATATCCCTAAACAAGAGGTTAGAGCATGGGTTCAGATTTGCCATGTTCTACAAATTGCTACTCATTGTGCCATTGCACATAGTACGTTGTCGTAAAGAGTGCTGTACCAGATAATGGGGGCAATAGTCTACGCTTTTACTTTACTCGGTGGTAAGACCACCGTCGGATAACAGCCAACACGGCTAAAAGTTGACGCTAATCTTGATCACATCAGCTCATTTATGAAGCTCATGAAGATATCTTAATGAAAATACACAGAGGCAAAATGTCATGCTGAGTGAAGCCGCGAAATGTTCGCCCCCTGGGGTAAAGGGAGGTTTCTGGGTAAGCCCCAGTTATTTACGTCGCACATACCAATTTTTGAAAATGTCATAAAGAGTTCTTTTTTTAACTCAAATGTTGAGAATCTTTACATTTAAGTAAACCTTGAAAATTTATGTAAAAAATGTGCTTACATGTGTGGTTTATATCTTTTAGTATAAGAGAAAATTGTCTTAGAATTTATTTTTTTTTTTTGTTTTTAATTTTAGCCGACTTTAACTTAGTATTTTCGGCTATATTATTGAAGAAATGCAGAATAAAATAGCTGCTAGTTTTGTTCTGATAAAGATTTTCGCTAAAAAGTTACAAGCCTGTGATTTGGGAAAGTTGAAAACGTACTGTTTTTCAGGATTGTATCCTATAAGGTGGTATTGTTTTTTGCTAATATAATTTAAACTTACTTCGGTACTAGCAAAATTTTTTTAACCATTTCAATGACAACCTACAGCAAATGCGAATGGAAGAAAAATTAGGTAAAAACTTATATTGGCTCTCCCTCCAGCCCTATCCAAATATAGGCAATTTTAAAACAAAATTTATGAATTATTGGAAATTTTCTCGGAATGCAAAGCACCGATTAAAAAACTTAAAAAGATTTTTAAAGCCTCAGTTGTTAGCTATATACTCCAAAAGACGATTTTACAGCCCCGAAATTAAAATTGACAGGGTAGCTAATTTTATAAAAAAAAAACAATTTTTTGGGACAAACGGGGTAACGTTTCCATAATTTATATGTTAAAATAAAAAAATTTCAAATTTTATTTCTCATTCATTTATTTGATTAAAACCTTTCTTATTAATGTCAGTTTAAAATTTTGTAAGGATGGCTCATTCCGATCAGAAGTTATGCCAATTTCAATTTTATAGTGTATTTCCCAAAAAATCCCTATTTTGTAAAATTTACAATTTTAATAGTAATAACATTTATAAAAAGTATCGTGAAAAAAAATTACCAAACATTAATCAAGAAGTCGTACACTTTCTCCTGATATCAAAGTATATATTTAGGCTATAGGAGATCCACAAACCTGCCCTCTTTAGGAATTTTTTTGTAATCTACTATCCAAACATGGCCAATTTCGAAACAAAATATATGATTTATTGTAAATTTCCCCCGGGATTGATCCCTTACCCTAAGGTTAGCAAAGGCAGGATAGAGTTTGGAGCATAGTATTCCTTTTTTAGCAATTCTTAAACCTAGTACTTAAAGCAAAGCACGTGACAGCCGCGAACATAACTAAAGCTATGTAATAACTCTGTGGTCCAGAAACCAGATGACTTTTATTTCCAGCTTATCTTTTAGTGAGGACTTGAGACGCATCACATTGTGTTGCCAGAGAACAGGGTAATTGAAATATACATTCATTTTAATCATTAAATTTTTTTTTTTTTTTTAAATCCTTAAGTCAAAACAGCCTTTTACAAAAACGTCTATTTTTGAGTAAAAGCATTTATACAATGAAGAAAACCACTCACTTTATCGGTTCATATCGAACCCTTTTATTTTCGATTATTGTAGCTCAAGATACTCATATTGTATGCCATTCACCATTCACCATTCTTCGCAAAAATCTAAAAAAGAGGTCACCTTTTTGCTAGTTTATCTGCTGGCTTAGAATATATTCAAGCACCTTTTCGAAGTCCGTATAGAGACAAGGAAGTTCCAATTGATTTTGTGTGGTCTTACCATTACTTCATGAAATGAAAAGATAATACTCATAATCAATACAAGACAATAATCATAATCAGAAGAAAACAAATCCAAACAATTAAATATCAAAATACATATATTTATTTCTTTGACGTTGTTATTAACAACCAGCAAATTCAGCTAATTCAAATTATTAGATTTTGTCTACTTTACAAACATTTCAAAAACTTTTTATTTTAATTAAGTTGCACAAGCGTTTGGTTAACTCCAATGAACTGATTTTTTTTTTAGTTTTTAGTACTACAGATCACATTGCCCTTATTCATAAAAATGTTGTAATTCTTCTTTTTTTTTAAATCACTGTGTCTATACCTTGAAAATAAATACAACATCAACCGTTTTAAGCGTATTTGTTTATACATTTCCCCCTTTTTTAGTTTCATTTTCTGGTTTATTTTCATTTTTCAAACTTTATCCTGGATTTATGAGTCTACTACGACGATATGTAAATGACATCTGGGGGGGTTGGAGAAGGTGTTGGGGAAAATGAAGAGTTTAGTTGGTTATGACAAAAATGTTAGCAAAGAAATTCTGCCTAAGGGTGTTTACAGTTTTGAAAGTTGTTTTATTTATTATTTTGTTGTATTTTGTAGTCGCATAAGTAGCAGTTGTTGTTATTCTATAGCAGTTGTTGTTGTTTAAAACAGCGGAAATCAGAAGTCTGTTTTATAGCAGTGAGACAAACGACTGGCAAATAACTGCCTGTTAACACAACCTGGTTGGTGTTCCTTCAGTAACGTTTGTTTTGTTTTTTATTTTATTGTTTTTTTTTTTTCTTATTTCCTCTTATCCAAGTGTGTTTGCATACGAGTATGTGTATGAGCATTTTTTTCTTCTTGTTAACAAACAGCAGGAAGGTGACAATTTTTGTAAGTTTATTCACATTTTGGTTTTATAATTTATCTTTACTTTTATATGAAACATGATATGCAAGTTTAATATTACTAACTGTCATAAAAAATGTCAACACTCTGTTTTATAAAAATGCGGTGAGGAGATGTGGGATATGCTGGTAATCTTAAGTTACTATTACAACATACTGAACTAGTAAGGAAAATTTCACATTTTCAGATTAGCTGTTGGTGGCCACAAAAAATATCAATTTCTCAGTTAAATCCTAGTACTCTGTTTGAATTTAAGGAAAATGTTTAGCAACACTTCTTATTTCACATGACAAATATGACATTTAGAAGAATTATACGTTTTTATTGTTTTGAAGTATACCAAATTGTTTTACAAATGTGATCAGCTGTTGTTTAAAAAATTCGGCATGCAATAATACCCATTTGGATTTAAAATGTTGGCAGACACATTTCATATGTTTTTCCACAATTAAAGCACAAAGTGCTACTTCTGCAACATATTTTCAAGAATTTTTCACATACATTTTTATGTTTGTACTAGCTGTAACTACAATGTGTGAGTTCCGGCGATATTTTATTCGATTTTGCTTTGAATGTCATCCACACAAAATTCTAACGGCCATTATTATAACTTGCATTGGATTTTGTTGGAGCGATAACTAGTTCTTCGTTATAATAATGAGGATAATGCTCATTGCTATAACTTTTCCTTATAGTACGCGATAGTTAAAAGTGGTTTTTAGCTTACTTTTAATAAAGAAAAACTATTTATCGCTCCAACAAAATTCTAACTTTAGCTAAAGGCAAGTTATAATTAATAATGGCCCTAAAACTCTTACGTATTTACTTTATATAAAGGGATGATACCTCACACAAAATTCAGAATAAATCAGAAATTTTCTTTTATAAATAAAGATTTTTTTGAGTTCAGAGAAGACCTCAATGATACAAAACTAATAGAAATCAAATTAGCTGTCTTAACCTAAACCTTTATTTAATGCTACTAGACTGTAAACATATTTCTGTTTCTATATTTTATTTGCTAGCGTACTTTTAAGAATGTTATTCTCATAGTTTTTATCCTAAACTTAGCATTTTTATATTGGTTAAAGAACAAAGACAAAAGTTCAACTTGGCATGTCATTTATTTTCAACACGCATACACTTGCGTATAAATATTTTAATAGTGTGAAAAATGGGAACATTACAATTCCCAGAGAAATTTATATAAATATTTATTTAGTTTTGTTTGACTATTCCTGCGACAATTTTGTATTATAGTCAAATCGGTCCACACAATGCAGTTAAAGTTAAACTGATTAGTATATTAAAAGAAATTTTCTGAGTTATTTTGTAATGAGTGAGGTGTCACATGTTAAAATTTAAAAATGCCCATATTAGTATCTAAAACTTTAAATTCTATCAATCAGGGAATAAGCATTATGGGTTAAACTGGAATTTGTGTGGCTGCGGTATAATCTAATATTAACAATATATTTTATATGAATTTTATTTGAACTATTTTTTTGAATTAATAAATTAATTATTTAGGCTTAAGTTCTTATTTATAAAGAGATAAAGAAAAATTAGATACCAGCAAAGCAGAATGCATTTTCTAGACAGCTACGTCCGTCATCAGTACTCTTTGTATCAATCTACCCGGTAGTTTCAGTTGTTATTAATTTTCTATTTAAACAAACTTATCAAAGAAATAGAATCTGAGAATTTTTTTTTTTAATTTTACATTATATTTCATAGAAGATAGAGCTTTTTGAAACTGTTTTACACTCGTAAACTCTATTTATTTTTCATATTATACTACCAAGCAAACATTTGTCTTTATTTTTATTCTCTTTATATATTTTCTTTTATTTGATATATACCATTTTCAAATAAAAGAAAATATATAAAGAGAATTAAAATAAAGAGAATTAAAATAATTGCTGGTATCTAATTTTTCTTTATCTCTTTATAATTAAGAACTTAAGACTAAATAATTAATTTATTAACAATATATTTATTTTTATAAAAAATTCATTCTTAAAAATATTACAGAGCCCTCCACAATCATAAAGTGATGACATTTAAAATATTTTATATAAAATTCTAACATTATAATATAATAGGTATAACTGCTTAAATCGACTTAAGGTCTAAAGTTTTGTTATCGTAAATAACTCATTTATTTGAATGTGTTGTTTTTGAGAGTGTAGTACGACATTATTCTTAATTTGTAAAGTCGCGAGAGAAAACAATATCCTTAACTGCATTGAGAGTAAATTAATAATAATCAGCTACAAAGACTTTAAGTGGTCTACTTCAAAAATACAGAATAAAACACGCAGTTCGTGCTTGTAGCCACAATTATATTCACAATATAATAACAAATTCAATGTATAATAAATAACACAGGGTAACACTGATTACGACTGGATAACACTTTTTTGAAGATAGACTGACTGGTAGAGCAGTAGTTTATCAGTCTGCGGGTTGTGGGTTCAATTCCCTTCAAATTTTGTGTTTTCTTCAGACAAGCAAAAATCTTTCAGTTAGAATTGTCTTAAAAAAAAATAAAAAGACGTAATTTCAAAAATAGCGGAGGTTACAATCGGTTCCTACTACTAGGAATTGTAATGCAGATTTCCGAATTTTTAGGAAATCTACATTACAGTTGTCCTAACGGCATTAAAAGCCAAAAATGGCCAGTATTTCGATCTTTCTTTATAGGAGTAAAGAAGTAAGTAAGTAGGTAAGTAAGTAAAATAATTAGTTTATTATTTAATTATTTTAAATTAATCATAATTTGTTTGCATAAATATTTAAAAATAGAATTTTATTTATAACCACAATATATTATTATTAATTATATAGTATGTTAAGAATGACTAAAAATAAACAAATAATGTTTGGTTTTAAAAATACATACTTTCGTTTTGGCCTTTTTTCAGTTCAGGAATATGATTGTAAGTTATCGGTTCATCTAAAACCGTAATAAAACAATAAATACACCCTTGTTGTCAAAATATAAATTTGTTTTTTATTATAAATGATAGTTTTAAATTTAGAATATCACACATATATGTAAGAAGGTAAGCAGAAAATATCAAAATATGTTTGTAAGTCTAAATGGAAATATTCGAGTATTTGTGTTTTGCTATTTAATAAATACATATATTCATACGTTGTCACATATAACCATTTACATGTTTCACATCATATTATAGTATGTTTATATTATAAACATAAATATTTTTTTATTTTACAATGTTATTTTTATGTAAGACATAAATATGACAACAATATTATTATTATAGTTTAAAATAATATGGTTTGAATATAACCATATAATTAAACCATAACATGTTGTTATTGATTATGGTTACCTTAACCATGTTTTTTCTTTGCGTGTAAGTAATTGATATCACACTATGTAATTTTTTAAGTCATGGCAAAATAACCATATACGGACACCACTATGTCATAAAAGACCAAAAAAAAAAAGACCCCTGTCTCCCAGTTTTGCCCAAAGTCCTCCAGGTTTTTTTTTATGGGCCCTCAAAGATGTGGGGCCTCGATGTCATTTTTGTAAAAAAATGATCATTTCCTCAAGCTCATATTTTGCAAACCGTTTGAAGTTTTGATATACTCTCTGAAGCAAAGTTGTAGCTCTTGTCATAAAGAACAAAAATTGTAATAATATAAAATCAAAGAAAACTTCATCTTCAAGGTCAAAATTGCAAAAAACTTTAAAAAATTCAATTTTTTTACCTTTTTTCCCCTGTTCAGGTCCATAGGTAGCAAACCGTTCAAAATTTTTATTAATTATTATATTATTATATTAATTACATGCAATTTGAAAAAAATTCAATTATCGCTATTATTATTTATATATAAGTTTTTATTATGCGAAGGTAATTAATAATTTGTGTAAATAAATATTTGTTGGTCAATAAATACTTTAGGAAGAGAAGCTTCACTCACGGTTGCCAAAATATATCTGATTGTACTCAAACATTAAAGTGAATAAATAAAGAATTTATTCACTTTCAAAGACACTAGGCTAACACCAAGGCTTTGCACATGATGTCTATTTTTTTTAAGAAAACACAAAACTATAAATAATGACTAAAACAAACAAAATCGCATTAATGTCAAAGAAAATAAAACAGATGTAACTTCCTTCAACCGGCGTCGTACTATTGTACAAGTGTGCAAGTGTATGCGTTGTTCTTTCATGAAAAACATAAACGTCTATGAAAATGCAAGATAAATTGATTATATATTTTTTTTTCACTCCCTCAGTTTTTCCTACAGTTTTTTCCTTTTTTTTTTTGTCAACAAGAATACATGCAATTTAAACATTTATTATATGTTTACATTTCATTAATAGTAAAGAAAATATAAAGAAAAACTAAAAGAAAAGGAAAAAGTCAATAGAACTACTGTCACGTGTCTTCTTATCAATATTTTAACCCATTTCCGTTTCCAGGATGTAGCCTTGCAAATTATAATGTAAAAAGTTAATACTTAAAATACATGTCAAGGAAGAAAAATAAGAATAAAATAAAAGAAATAATTGTAAAAACGGAATTTTATACAAACCTTCTAAATCCCTCAAAATGTGTTAAACACAATTTTACTTTACACTGTCTAGTTTTAATTTTATATTTTTTTTTGTAGAGCAACGTAAAACTGTATGTGTAATCATGTCATAGTATATATGTATGTATATTTCCATACATCCATGTTCTAAATGTTCATAATACTTTTAGTTTATGCTGTTTGCCTTACCGATGTTATACGTTTTTGTGCCTTTTCAAATTTTATTACCTTTTATTCTGCCGTTACTAAAATTTCATTATTTCTTTTTCATATTCATTTTATACCAATTTTTATACATTCTACGTGAGAATTTTACCAATTGTTTAAGATGCATCATGACTACCTATGACAGGATATGGTTTTGAATTGTAACGAAATTCTATACTAGAATACATGTATGAATATGTATATGAACGAATGTGTGTATGTACGTATGAATAAATATAACAATAGTTTAACATGTACATAAGTTATTTGGTTAACCAATATGTAGACATTTACATATAGAGTATATGCTGAAATATGGTAGAAGGCATATGGAACACAAGAGTATAACCTCATTAATGTTGCTGTAGAAAGAAACAAAAAAAAGAGGTAACTCCTAAAAGTGTGCTTTGTTGCTACAGAAATATTTTTGAGTTATAAATAGGAAATAAATATTTACGTTAGCTTTTAAGTAGTCTAAAGGAAAACCATATGATAAAATGTTTCTGTCGCGAATCGTTAACTATTTTGTGGAACGAGGTCAATATGATAAATCCGTGGATTTTTGAATAAAACATATTTTTGGCAAAAAAGCCTCAAAACACTTAACATTTTGATAGATTTAGTCCAGAGTCTTTTTTGTTTTTTTGTATTTCCTCCCAATAAAAGTTTTTTGAAAGCTCTCATACGTAGAATCTTATTTTGGCGCCTTTGGATTTTTTCTATATTGTTAGCTGAGGCAGTGTCCCATGATTGAATGCCATAACACCAAATTGGTTTGATAATCGACTTGTAAAGTAGAAGTTTACAATCTAAGCTTAGAGTAGAATTTCTGCTAATAAGCCAGTTTAGTTGGACGGTTTTTAGCTTCATTTATGTTAACTTTGATTCTATGTGGCGTTTCCAAATAAGGCGTCGGTCAATATGTATGCCAAGATATTTCACGTCTGAAAGCTGAGGTATTATTAAGGCTTATTAATACGAAGAGGGGCACGATCCCCTACGCAGTGTGAAAGTTATGTGAGTACATTTTTGTTCATTCACCTTTATTTTCCATTTCTTTGACAATTTTTGAATGCTTAAAAAAGCTGTGTCATCAGCAAATGTCGATCTGGGGGCTCGGTCACTAGTTAGCATATCTGAAGTTTATCACAAATATAAAATGGACCTCAATATACTACCCTGGGAAACTCCGGATTCAATTGGCTCAGGTGAGCTTACTAAATTTTCTTCTTTCACAATGAATTTTCGAGCTTATATAAGTTTACGGGCAAATTCAGTTTTAAATTGTATATTAGGCCAGCGTGCGATACCTTCTCGAATGCTTGAAAAACGCAGAGGAGCCTTTTCTTTCTTCAAAGGTCTTCTTAACTACGTTAATTAACCTGTGAGTTTGTTCGATTGTACTATGCTTTTTTCTGAAGCCCTATTTATGGTTTGGCGTACATTCTTTGTCGTTTAAAATGGGGTTCAGCTTAGTTATAACCATCCTTTCAAACAGCTTTGACATATTTGATAAAAGGCTTATAGGCCTGTATAAATCTAAATTTGTGTGGTTTTTTCCTGGTTTAGGAATCATAGTTATCAACGAAATCTTCCACTTCGGATGTAATCCGATGTGCTAACAGCAATGTTCACAATTTTATTAAATACATCTTAATATTTAATTGCTTCTGCTAATATACTGGTAGCCTTTTAAACACTGCATTTCTTTAGGAAATATAATATATAATGCAAGATGATAATAATATATTTATGACTTTTAACTTAATTTAATAAAACTAGTATACCGCTAGACATTTAGTTTACACAGAATTAAATGGCCTATATTTAGGCTACATGCAGAAAACAAAAATGTTGTCTTACTATTTACGAGCATTTAATAGTTCAAAGTCTACTTAAAATATTCATTATTTTTAATATCAACAATTTATATTGACTTCTCACCTTTATAAATTTCAACAGAATATTTTGTTTAAGTTAAATATACAAAAAATACTTTTATCGATTTTTTTTTTCTATTTTTGTTTTATTCTATTTTGACCTCTATTAATAATACACACGCAATAAATACAATATAAAAAACTTCTTAAAACTAAAAACAAAGTATTCTTGTTTGACTGTGAACCCTGCTGAGTTGTAATTCTATAATCTTTCGGTCTGGGTTTAGGCTGTTTTTATATTCATTGAACTACAAAATTCAATAAATTTATTTCAGTTAATATATAATTTGGTATTTGTTAAAAAAAAAGAAAACATATTTTTGGGTTTTACGGCCTTAAATATAAGGGATCCATGACAAAATAATTGTATGCGAAAAAAACTGTATATAACTTTTCTATACTTTATACCCCTTAACTATTATATACCATTAATTTACTGCAGCTGTTGCTTGAGTAGTTATCACATTAACTACTTAGGATAAACGCTTTAATCATAACTCCTGCCAATAAACAGCATTAAACCATTTGTATCTTAATAGTTTGTGTCCCTGAAGGACTACCTACCACTTCCTGTAGTACCAGTCATTTGGACACTTGTTAAACCCCTAAGATTCATATCTTGGGTACTGATAACCCATGAACCCCGGAAACAAGATTTTCCATATATGCTGAAAAGCTAACGTCAACAACAGCTCGATCAATTAATGCATTTTTGCATTGCGAGAGGGGTCTAAATTCCCTATTCAAGCTTATTATGTGTTGAATACATTTGCAGTTGAAGGTAAATTTTTTTAGCAATCATAAGGTCGATTTATGCAGAATAGTTTCAGCTCATATTATCATGCTCAAAGTAAAGCAATCTAAGTATTCTTGTGCATTATTCTACTATATGCACAGAACCTGATAGTAATTTTCGCCAAAGGGCTTTATAGTTTCTGTCAACAAGTCAACAGAGGGCTTTATCTAAATACACCGCTGTAAGTAGAAAGTATTGGTTGCCATATGTACATTGCATCCATCAGGTGCTAAAACAGCTATGCTGATAGGCAAATAATGCTTTAACTTTTTTCTTTTCAACACTCTATCTTCGAAACCTCCGGCTGGTATGTTGAAAACACCCATAATCTATGGCGAAAGTAATAGCCGCAACTAGACTAGACCACTGGAAGTAGTCCATAGAGATATGCTCGTTTTAATATGTAGAATATCACGCAAATGTTTTCCCCGGGGGCACCAATTGTCATTGCAGTACATTGTAAATGCTTTAACGCGGTGCTCTTGGGAAAAAATAGGGGCACCAGACGCTAGGTTTCCTGGAGCCCAAATCAGGAAGAAAAGATCTGTTGTTTTATAACACGGGTTCTCTTTGAGCCCCGACTAGTGCCCAAAGCAATGGTACATGGAAATCAGTAGCCCCACAAACACCCTCTCGTCTCTGTAACCGATTATTGGTGAGGTCCATTTCGGGAGTACACGTAGTGGTTGTGGTTTAAGATCGATGTATGCAGAGTAGGTGCGGAGTAGGTGCATTCTTAACAGACGAAGTTTTATAGTCTCCAACCCCTAAGCAAGATGTTAGAACTTAGGTCCATGGCTTTCCATGTTCTAAATACTGCTATTCACTGTTACTGTGCGACTCACCTAATTCGTTTATAGTGCCACTTACACAGGGCACGTTAGCGTATTGTGTTCCGTTACTACACAGTGGGGGCGCTAGTCTACGTCTTTGTTTCACTCTTTGTTTCACTCGTTTGTAAGACCACCCATCGAATAAGGGCCCACGGCTATATATCAACGTAAATCTTGGCCACATCTCGCAAATGTAGCTTTGGAAAAGGAGATAACTTTTATTACTCGTATAAGTCGCTCTAATTAATATATTAACTTGGAAGGAAAAGAAAGGCATAACTTATAACATTTTGAAATTTTGTTTGTGCTTTTATATTCTATAATATTTTATATTTAAAAAGTCTATACTTGCCAAAAGCGAACTTAAGTTTTAAAAGAAAATGTAAAGACAATAAATTCTTAATACCCTTAAGGACTTTTAGCAAAACAACAAAGTATATACCAGACAACTGTTAAGTATTGTAGATTATAGATATTCATATTCATATTCGTACTTACTTTTTGTTATAAGCATAAAAGAATATAACATGTGGCATTTGCATGATTTCATCAAATTCACAGGTGTGGAAATAACATGTAACATGGCTACAGGTGATTTTCACTTATAAAATTTGAATTGTTAGTTTGAGGGCAAATAGAAATACAAATTTATCCAGAAAACACATCTACAAATATTCCTATAATTATGTTACAACAAATTGTATTCATTGTAACTAAATGTTCTTACACTAAGGGGCTATCAAATACGTGATAAAAACATTGAAAAAAATGTTCATTCATAATAAAACTAAATTATTGATTTATAGCCTGAAGTATGTGATTTGTAATGATACAGTTAGAAATTTATGCAGATAAATGCGTTTATGTAAATAAATTCATTACATCTAAATCTGTTTTTACACGGTAGATTGGTTCCAGAAAAATCCATGTAAAAAAACCGTGAAAAAAAGACATTGATCATAAACAAAAATAGGTGATGGGTTGCTTATCTCTAAAACCTATTAAAATTAGTAAAAAACTAGAATTTTTTTTAGAACATGAAATCATGTTTATTTTACAAAATCATATAGGTAATGTGTATTTGCACCGTTTATTTGCATCTTTAGTGTATGATGAAGACTTAATAGATAGTTTCGTTTCAGAAATCAACGATTGCCTAATTGAATTTTAATTTTTTATAGTTCTTACTGTAGCTTCGTTTCAACCGAACATTTTGCTAAGAAATGTTTTGCCTTCTTCATTTCGAAGGCGATCTAAAATGTCAATTTTGTTTTCTAAAGAAATGGCTTTACGTTTTAGTTTTTTTTTTTTTTTGTAGTTTTCGTCGTCTTCTTGCAGAGCTGCATTGATAGTTCACAAAATATTAACACATTTCAATTGCTCTAACAAGTAAAAATGCTTGTTTGCACAAAAAGGTAATTCCTCTAACTTTTTGATATAAAAATATTTCGCAAAACTTAAATTTTACAAATAAAATCTAAGCCCAAATAACCTTGAATCGTGTTAAATGGAATAAAATCGTGTTAAAAAAATTATTTTTTTATTTTCAAACCGTGTTAAATCAGAAACGTGTAAAAAAAGCCCGTGTAAAAACAGAATTGGGTGTACACAAATTAAAAGTTTATTAATTTTTTTTATTTCTCTCCCCCCTGTATATTTTTTTAATTTAATATTTTTTATTACTTCGTTAATTTTAATAACAATTGAGTTGTCATTTAATTTTTTTATTTTGTAGAGTAAAAATTAATTTAATTGTCTCTTGAAGTGTAATAACTGTATTTAAATTATGACACTTTATAAATTTTAAATCATATGCAAGTTTACTGCTCATTCACCAGCTTCAAATATATTTTTATGTTGGTGAGTTTCATTCTTTGTATTTTTACCCCTGTTAGTATGACTTCCCTCATTTTTATTTTTGTATGGCCTTTGTTTGTTGTGATTTAAAAGCGCACAGTTACATTTATAAAAAAAAATATTAAAAAAAAGCTTGCAAATTGATTTAATGAATATTTTTCTCCATTTTAATAAAAGGCTATTTAGTGGAACACTAAAGCGGTTGAGCTTGACAGGCTTGAAACTAATTTCCAGGTACCACTGGTTTTGAAAGACGATTGTCAATGCTTTTATACAGGTTAATAATTCTGCAGGATAACTGAATTGGCAAACAACTGTGCTCACTGCACAATTTTTGATGGCCGGAAGAAGAATTTCAGTATTGCTATATTTTTCTGGAGGAACACAGCTTTATTGGCGGGGGATGTATCAATTTTCAAGATATTTGAGCCAATTAACGAATACCTTGGGATGAGTTGCCGTTTTGTTTAGACTCCCCACGGAGGCATATTGTCTTGTTGCCTTCTAACACCGTGCCCCCAATGCTGATCTGAAACTCAATTATATGAATCTTCGGGATCTGACGAGTGTCCTAACATTGGTACCACGGGAACTGGTAGCCACTCAGGAATTTCTCCACTCCCATTGACCGATTATTGGTGAGGGCCTTCGGGTATTAACTGAGTAGTTGTGGTTTGGACTTAATTCGCATGAAGGGCGTTTTAGTGTGGTATACTGTTGCACTTCAATAGAGGCACCAATTACTTGTCCGGTGTTTAGATAGTCTCCAGCTCTAAAACAAGGGGTATGAGCATGGTTCCGCCAGCCATTTTCTAAATTTTTTTTGAAAATTGATACGCAGCAAGGGAACTTATAGCTATAAAGGCATTGCTTTCATGAGTGATATACTGTCAGTCACCAATATCTTACCAATCCGTCATTATTATGTCCAAAGCTATGTAGCTTTTCTCACAAAAGAAATAAGGAATTTAACACTCCATTTTCCATTATATACATGTACCGACTTTTATACAAAGAAAATATTTGTATTTCTCCTAATTTTTACAAACCAGGAAAACAATTTTAAATTTGAAAGATATGGAAGATGTGGACAAGGGCATTTTTTTGACTTAAGAATTTAAGATGGTAATACTAGCTTGACACGAGTTTCGCTAAGTGGTAGAAAAGAATATTATACAGCGTTTTCTGTGCACGGTGGCTGTCTTAAACAAAAGTTATAGGCTTTAATCTTAGTATGACAATGGGACGAAATGTGGACCCAAGTCAGCTGTATATAGAAGTCTACTTAATAAACATTAGTCACCACTGCTAAGTACATATTTGAATGAATTTAGTTTAAAAAAAATAATCCTAAACTAAACCTAAGACACCAAAAGCCACATTAGAAATTTGATATGCGATTAATTAAATGATAAATTGCCAAAGGCAAAACGGAAGCTGTATTTTCTATTGAATCTAAATTGGCGATGCAAAAAGGGTGTGGTGTCTTTGCAATTTTAAAATCGCAATTAAATTATGTAGAATTTTGATTTTGTTCATATTCTTTATATGCGACTAAATTTTAAAAAGCTCCACAACATATCGCACATGATCAACAAGAGGGTATTAACTCCAAATTTTTAAATTTTCACTTTTTGCAAGAAATCAACCAACAACATTTATATCCATCTACTGTAAAAATTTTAACATAAACTGATTACTCTTTTATCTCGAAACCCGCATATGAGACCATTTTCGTGATGGTGTCTTGAGTACCTTTATATGAACAAAAAGGTATTATTTTTATTTGGCAATAATTGCAAAAAATTAAAAGAAAAACATTGTTAATATATAGTTAATATATTTGCTTACTATAATATGTTCGGATTTTTTCATTATCTTTAAATGTAATTACAAACAGTTTTTTACCTCTACTGAAAATTTAACTCTTGTTGATCAAGTGCGATATATAAAAAACCAAATGTTCTGTATGGATCAATATTTTTTTTAACTACTCTACTCTGTAATATTCCTGTGCATGTGAGAAAGCCTTTCATATCTGCATGGTTTTTTCACAAATTAGAAAAACACAATTGTTTTTTTAAGAAATCCAAGAATTGCATACAGCACTTTGGCTCCAGTAGAAAAAATGTATGACAGAATTATGCCAAAAGCCACCCTAGTGTCTAGTTCATTATTTTAGGCGACTTTATCTGCAAACGACAAAATTACAACCAACCGAGCCAAATGTTAAGTACTTTGCATTTTCAATGGACTTTGCAATTGAAAGCATAAAGAATCACTCCTCACTGCCGTTTGTTAAGGTAACCACAAAACATAATATATTTTCTAAAACTTGCTGGCACTAGGTGTGAGTGGTTTAGAGTGGGAAGGAACATTATTCCCAAAATTAAAAACAAAAATTCTATATTTTAAAATTAAAAAATTAAAATCGACAAAAGTGAAAGCAATTTTTTTCAGAATTTACTTTTAAACGCAAGCAGGATATAAACACACAGTGCAAAAAAATTTTTTTTTTCACAATCACTTTGATTTCCACCCAGCCCAAGGTAAGCTTTAAAGAAATTATACTACTCAGCTTGAATAGTAGAATCTGCAAATAAACTGTGCAGCATTAACACAACAATGACCATACCATATGAGAGATTAATGTATGCATATTTGCTATACATGCTGTATTTTTTTTTTCTGCATCTTTACTGCATACATCTATGCATCTAAACTGAAACACTGCCATTTCTGTAAATGAAATATTTTTTGTTGAAATGGATTTTTAGAATTTTTGTGTGTCTGTCTGTCTGTTTTCGAATTACGTGAACACTGCTAGATTAATTAAAAAAAAATGTTGTGCGGAGATACCTTATTACATCGGTTCAAATTAGTACACTAATACTTTTTCTCTCATCTCATTTCAAAGATAAAATAGAGTGTAAGTACGTAATTGTGGCGATTCCATTTTACTGCAAACTTGGAAGAATCTTTTGTCTTTGTCAGCGTGAAATTTTAAACACTATTAGCAGAACTCTACAATAATTATAGAATTTTATATAAATTTTAGAATTTTTTTTAAGTCTATGTTTCCGAGTAATAACCCAGGGATGGGTATCTTTATCTTTATATAAAGTAAATACTATAAACATAAGGATCTTAATATTTGGTGTGGATTTCATTTAAAGTAAAATCGAACAAATTATTGCAAGGATGCTTACGATGTGGCGGGCAGAGCCAGTTTTGAATAAAATGCTGTTAGTAACATTCATATATATACAGTCAGTAACACACACGTATATGTATTTCTGCAGTACATTTTAGCTCATAAAATACTAATATAAAAAAACTTTATGTTTATAAATATAAAAAAGAATATTAAATTGAAAAAAATTTTAATATCTTTAAGGCGACTGCTTTTAGGGAGAAATAATTTGATCTTAATTTAGGCACTTATATATTATTATTTATTTATTTATTTAACATTTTTTGTTTTGATTTTATTTTTTAATTTTTTCTTTACTTTTGGAGGATTGAGTCGTATTGCATTAAATCAATTTAAAGCTAAAAGTTGAATGCGCGTGGATAATATTTCTGAGTGTTCTTTTTTAACCCGTGTTTAAAAAGTCCGACTAAAACTTTGTTTTTGGGGTAACCATTAATTAAATAAATAAATCAGTCAAGTGCGAGTTAGACTCACACACGTAGGGTTCCGTACTATGTTCAATATAACATAAAAATTCCAGTTGTTAATTTCTTTATGTCATAGGGGACACCCTTATATTTTAAAAATATAGCAATATTCGTGAAAATTGCATCATTATTGGAACACCCTTTAAATTTTAGTAATTGTTGTTATAGCGGCCTATTGCGGTTCAAAAAATTAGGTAATATTCGTGAAAAACATGTCACTAAAGGATACAATTTCAATTTCAATTTTTAGTAATAGCGGCCGAAGGAACACATCTACTGCAAACATTTCAAGAGTCTACCTATTATGGTTTATAAAATAAGGCTATTTACGTAAAAATCATGTGACTGTCGGAACACCCTTTAATTTTATTATTTGTTATTGCGGCCATGGCAACTCCATTTCTATAAATATATCAAGAGTGTACTTATTACGATTAACAAAATAACTCACTATACGTAAAAAATATCTCACTATCGGAACACCCTTTAATTTTTAGTAATTGTCATATCGGCAATGGCAAAACATCTTCTGTACAAAATTTCAAGAGTCTACCTGTTACGATTCAAGAAATAAGATTTTATACATGAAAATCACGTCACTGCTGTGAAAATTTCAAGAGTCTACTTATTCCGGAGATAAATGGCGCTGACAGACGGACAAACATTGGGTTACGTTTTTACCCTTTGGGTACGGAACCCTAAAAAAGAACACTTTGGAATTTAATTTATAAATTATTTATTTTAAACCCAATCAAGCACTGCACAATCTAAATTTAATTTAACGATTATAAATAACAGGGGAGAAATTTTAATAATAATTTTACTCTCAGCAAAATGTTATATAAAGTAATTTCAAAATGATTTATATATAATCATTTAAATTTTTGTGATTTAATATAATTTTTTTGTAACATCATTTAAATCTGCTTTAAGCATTGTGAATATTAATTGATTACACTGGTCAACATAACACTTTTTATTGTTTTAGTTATATTTTTATTTACCAATTGAACCGAAAGCTTGTCATTATAACACGGCCACATTTTTCCGTGCGACCTTACAATTTTTCAGTTAACGCCATCTTACCTCAGCTCTTTGAAGTTAATAACCGAAAATATTCTGTTTACTGGTGCTAAGCAGCATAAAAATCGATACAATAGTAAAGGCAGCAAAGGAAAACTAGCGTGACATCAGCTTAATGACCCAGCCTGGATATCAATCCACTTTTACATTGTACTAGAAGAATTGAAAATGTAGAATGTAATCTCAGTGACAGAAGAGGAGCCTGACTTTCAACGAAAATGCTGACTTCCTATAAAAAAATATTACGAAATTGCTAACAGGTGTATTGCAAAAAATCAATACACCTGTAAACAAAAAATTTTTTTAACACTATCAAATGAGCTTTTACAAGATTTTCTTAATTAAACGACTCTAGGTAGATCTCGATACAAAGTTCAATAGTAGTCTGCCCTCATATGTGAGCCCTACCTTATCTAATAATGCTATTTCATTGTCACAAAATTCATATGAAACCTTTCACCCTATTCCGCACTAAAATCGCCCAAATTCATTTCCACATAATTTGGGCGATTTTTTTGAGAAGGTCTATATGCAAGCGCAAAAACTGGTTTTATCCACATTTTGTACCCTAACTCTTGCAAGTTCGATAGCATGCAGCAAGCTCATGTTCGTCAGATTTCTTATTGTCTAGGAAATTGCTCATACCCAACACAAATGAATTCCAAGCTTTGGATTCAACGTCAGTTATTGATTTCACAAAATTAGGATCTTTCACGAGTTGCCGGATTCGTGGCCCATCAAAAATACTAGCTTTATATTTTTCTGTATTTAATCCTAGAAACTTGCGTGAAAGAATAATGAAAAATTTGCCACTCTCGTCCAGCGCTTTCACATACTGATTTATGGCGAGTTTAATATGAAGTGGTGGAAGTATGATGCAGTCTCGGCTAACTAAAGGGATGTTAATAAAATTTTTTACCAACTTTCAACTTTTATTCGATTTCCAGGGTTAATTCAAAACGCAGATGTAGCAGTTTTAAAAATGGTTTCGAGGTTTTCACCAAATCATGGGTGTTACAAATATTATTGCAATTTTTTCCACTGAACCACAACAGTACATCTCAGGCATACAATATGAGAAACCCATGGCTTGTCCTGATTACAAATTTTTATTCAAAAGAATTGATAATAATTTTGGATATTTTTCAAATGTATATTCACCACAAATATAGCAAATATCTAAAGCAACAACAATATATATATTTTTTAAACAAAAATTTAATAAATATAATAATAAATAAGGATACTAAGCTGTGGCTTAAAAGCAACAGCTGTTAGAGAAAAATTGAAAAATACGCGTAAATTTAAGATAGAAACAAAAAAAAAATCTGGTGTGGCCTACAGTCAACTTTAGCGTACTTAATGGAAACAAATATTTTTATGGATATATTACATACAGAATATAAGTTCAAAGTATATTCGAATCGAAAAATTATTTTCGGTTTGGGGTGTTAAGTAAACCATCCTTGCCACTTCCCGATTATGCCCAAAATTAATACAATCCTTCATCTACATATACCAAAGGCACATAATGATTTTCATTAAGATATGTCATACGGTATGATCTGTAGAGCGTCTACTACATTTGGGAGTAAGTAAACTACCCTTTGCTCCCGCCCGATTATGCCCAACATTTATACAGCTCTTTATCTCCATATACCAAAGACTGATTTTCTTTTTAATATGTCATACGTTATAAAATTTAGAGCGTTCAGAAAATTTTGGGGTAAGAAAACTAACCCCTTTCCCCTCCCGATTATACCCAAAAACTATACAGCTCTTAATCTCTATTTTATTTTGATATATCAAACGGTATGATGACCTGTTCAAACTCCACCAAACAAGTGGCATATACACCCACCCACCCACAGACATCATCGCGAAAATAGCCAAAATGGATTCAGGAGAACCCAAAAGGTATAAATCCGTCGACCTCGATTTTTTTCACGATTACTATACTTTACCTTATACTACGTATGTAAAGTAATTAGAGGAAAAAATCAACTTTTGCTTCTTTTTTTTTTTTTGTTAACCAGTGTTATTAAACAAACAATGAACTTATAACAAAAACACAGCTTAAAAAAATGGCCCAAACAATTTTGTGAAATAATAAAAGTTTACATAAGGACCTTGACCTCTTTGTCCTCAAAATTTTAATATTAATATATAAAATAACAGAAAATCATATAGAGTTTTCCAATTGGAAGCAAAATGTAATACTGTGATTATCTTGATCTTGGCAAAATCCTAGATAAATTGATTGCATAATCCCCAGGTGTATATTTTGCGGATGTCCCAAATTGAGAATAAAGTGTTTCTAATATCTAACTTGCTTGTCATACCGCTGATGTTTAAAAATAACAAATATTAACGACATCAGTTATTCCCTATAAGAAAACCCTTTTAATAAAGATTTTTATACACTTCCACCTTAAAACAAAAAAGTTCCTGTACGGAAATAAATTATTACAAAATATGCGCGTATAAACATACATAAGCTAATTTACCTACAAGCTTACAGAAATTTACAAAGCACACAATACACACGCACAGACAAACGTTTGGAAAACAAATATCTACATGTGTTTATTGGATTTGTAGGAGTTTGTCTGCACGATAGATTTCGAAAACATGAAATTTAAAATAAAATTATATATTAAAAAAATCCATACTAGCACAGAGTGTTTCCTTTAGAGGCGTAAAACTGTGAAAATTGATTTTGTTTTGATTGACAATTTATTATGAATAGACTCAGGCCAAAACGACGTTTGCAAATAGTTTAAATTTATTTTGCACATTATAGTTCAACTCAACACACTCATCGGCCATTACAATCATGTTATTTTGTTAAGTGATAAAGCATACTTTTGGCTAAATGGATTAGTCAATAAACAGAATTCGATAGGTAGTTCCTAAACACCATTACATCCAGAAGAAAATCACAGTTTGGTGAGCTTTATGTTTTCATGTGGGTCAACGCACTGTGGTCAATATTTTGAGATAGTTATTAGACTCATATGAAAGTAGACAGTAGTAAACCTCGGGAGCCAAAAAAATTAGAACTCTATTTCAACTATTTCACTGAGAACAGGGTGGTCCAAAATGGGCTTATCAGAATTTAGTAAATTTATGATATTTTTAGTTAATTTTTAAAGTTTAAATGATCATAACTTTTTTGTTTTTCAAGATTTTTAGACGAAATAAATTTTGTGTTGTAACTTAACTTATTTCCTATTACTGGTAAAAAAAATTGAAGCCCTACTGTTTTCAGAACAATTTAAATATTTTTTTTTAAAAAAGGTCAAATTTCTCGGAAATTTCCTACTTCATAGAGCACAACTCCTGTGAGTCAAGCTGAGTCAAAACACAAATTTACTATTTTGTAGTCCTAACTCTCCCCTACATTCCTTCATATACATGTCCATGCATCGCGACTGCACTTTTTGAGCTACAGCAATTTTTCTGGCCCAAGGTAAGATATTCGGTACAAATGCACGTCATATTTTTTGAGAAGTTATTTGTATGTGAAAGTGGCTATTATGCATATATTTTGATGAAATTTTGTACAAAAGTTCTTATTGAACCAAAAAATAATTCTGTTGAAATTAGGAGAAGTTGGCCCATATTTAGACCTAGTTATATTATTGCCAGTACCTGTTAACTCTCAAATTATGTGGTATCTAGCAATTCATTTCGAAAAGGTAAAAAATGATTTTATTGCCATCTAATATTACACAACATAAATACCTGAAAATTGCAAATAAATTTAAAACCAATGGAAATAACTGGTGAAACCAAGTACCTGTTATATTATGTTTCAAAGAGGTAAAAAAGATCATGTTGAAACTTCTAGCAATAGTATATTAATCCATGCATTCATTTTTTTTCAAAGACTACAGATTCTTTCGCGAGCACAATACAAGAAAAATTGTACTAATGAAGATCTTATTAATATTTTGTTGTGCACATCAGACCCATATATGTCCAGTATTCGACAAAAATGGAAATCAACCTTATTAGAGTTAGATGAAGAAGCTAAACAACTACTGCAAAATGAAAATCAAAGCTATTTGGAAGAAATTTTTACTAATATTGTTTAATTAATACTAGTTTAAAGATATTAATTTAATTCTAATTTTAGTATAAATTTTTATTTATTGGGTTCTGTATATAATATATCCAAATGGTATTGATATTGTTGGGAATTTTAGTGTTATTTTTCAGTTTAATCCTCACAAGAATTAGCTTTCTTCCAAAAAAACCAACATTTTCTGACCAAAATTAAGTTTAGGAAAAATAAATAAGTATTGGTTGTAAAATACGATTGAAGAAAATAAGAAATTATAAAAAAATACCTATTTAAAATGTCAAAATATTCAACTTTTACATGGAAACTCAACAAAAAATTAAAATGCATTTTTAACTCCACATTACTTACGTTCCTATCAGTCGATTTTTACGTTTGAATACGCAAATTGAAGCTTAAAGTCCCTCCTATTATAGAGACAAACTTACTAACTTTTTCTCTCAATCTCAATTTTAAGGCATTAGTATTACTGACCTTATGGTTTTGGGTGAATGAAGTCATACAGCCCGCGATACAGTCAATTTACGGAGAAAAACATTTGCGAACGAATAATTTAAAGAAATAGATCTGTTAACTGGCTATGCCATTGATGGAATTTGTCGCAATTATATTATTTTCTCCGGGGATGTGTTAAGTCCCAGATTTATGCCGATTAATCTCAGTATGATTACAAGCGAACAGCAAACCTTCTGAGAACCCCAGATTGGCACACTAGTGGCTATGCTGACAGGGCACTGCGCTATATGTGCCCACGATAGGAGATTAAATCTTCCGTACAATGAATTCTGTAGAAGTTGTCAGGACGAGGAGGAGGAAGAGGAAGAGACGGTGAATCACCTCCTCTGTCACTGCTCAGCTATATCCACGGAAAGGGCGGTGCTGTTTGGCAGCCCAATACTGCAAGACCTTGCAGACCTATCGGGTTACGATATGAAAAGGATAAATTCATTTATCCGGATTTCTGAATGATTTTTGCACGTAACCTAGAGTGTGGATCTCCAGGTATCTTCCTGATCATCCATCTTTCGGGCGTCACAATGGGACCAAAAGGAACCAAGTGAGTCGGTTCTCCTCTACAAGAGCCGACAACCCCTGCAACCTAACCTAACCTAACTAAAATCGATGGGGTGCCTCAGTATGATAGTAGTTAGTATGCTAATCTAACAGTCCGGTGTTGTGCGTTCGATTCCCATCAAAGACTGGAATTCTTTACTAGAAGTTGTTAGGAAGGCCAAGAAGGAACTTGGATATAATCTGGGTGCCTACAAATGATTAACTGCGTTAGTAAAAATCACGGACTCTCAAGTATTATCAGGCCATTTTAAAAATCGCAGTAAGATGTTACTTGCAGACTGTACTGGGAAAAAGGGTAGACACATTATATAAAGATGCAGTGGCTAACTAGCCTTAGGCAAATGTTAGGAAATAAGATAGACTCTGTGATGAGGATGAATGTCGATATGTATCAGTAGCCAGTCTGAAACCACTTCAGTCGGGAGTAAAAGGTTAGTGGCAACACGAGACTCAATGAAACTAAGGCATTCGTAAATTTCCAGTCGGATACCAGAAATCGTTGTGGAACGAAAGAGGTCAAAAAGGGACCCATTAAGTCAGTGGTCTGCTTCGGTAACCCCTTATAAAACAGTAATAATAATAATAACAATAATAATAACAATAACAATAATAATAATAATAATAATAACAATAATATTAACCAGAAACGACCGAGCATTTGGAGTACACTCGTTATTGCCGAAATATAGCCTTACTTATTAAGAAGAGTTTGGGAGAATTGGACCTCCCGGTTACGCCTTATATGCGTATCCACATGGCATGTTGAAACATTAGTGCCTTTAATTTATTTAGTTAATGAAGCCAATTGGATCGATATTATGCTTTATTTAAATATTTCTGCCTCTGTAAAATACACCCTTTACAAACAGTAATCACAAACATTTTTCTTCTCACATCCACACAAACAAAATAACTTTTTTCCTCTTTAGCTAAATATCTACACATTTGAGTTTATTCGTGCAGTTTTTCAATGCTTTGTAAGTATGTGCACATGTGAGTGATGTGAGCGCTAGAAGCATTTTTTGTGCAAAATAACAAAAAACTCTTCATTTTAAAATGTCAATTCATATTGACAGATGAGAGATAAATATGCTCTAACAACAACATTTCTTACTTAACCACATACTAATACTGGAAATGAAAAAAAAAAATGCAACCCTACACTTGAGTATTTTAGGCAAGCACACAATTTTTGTTGTTGCCAATATTAGCTATGCAAATGTTTCTGCTATTAGTAGTTTTTGTATTTCTCTTACTATTTTGTAGGAAACTGAGTTTAAAAATAATTTATTCGTCGAAAAATTTGTTGGTAAGTTAGGTGGAAAAAAACTGAATTTAATTTAAAAAATTTACATATAATCGGAAAACATCTAAATAGTGGTAGAAAAATAATGGTTATTATTTATCTTTTATCTATATTTATATATATATATATATATATATATATATATATATATATATATATATATATAAAGCACAAAATGTGTTTGTTTGTATGTTTTTTTTTGTTTGTTTGTCGGAAAGCTATAGCTACCTACACGAGAGAACCGATTTTTCTGAAATTTTGTTATTGGATATCATCCGTATATAAAATAAGGTCCTTATTTTTTGGATATTCGACGTCGGCGTGGCACCTCCCATACAATGTAATTATTAATCATCGTATATCTTGGTAACAATCTTAGGTAGCGTCTTGAAATTTCGCACTCGTAACCTCTATATTAACGTAAATAGCAGAGTAGTAACACAGACTGAATTGGAGTAGTGGGCGTGGTACCTCCTATATAAAGTAAATATTTATCATCGTATATCATGGTTACGGTTATAGGTGCGGCATGAAATTTTGCAACATGAACCTCTATATTAGCAAGCATAGTTTAGAGAAAGATAGACTTAATTCGAATGAATGAATTGAGATAGTGGGCGTGGTACTTCCCATATAAAGTAAAAGATTATTATCATGTACACAGAGTACTATAATAGATATGAAAACCATAGGCTGAATTGGGACAGTGATCAAGATTCCCCCTATACAAAGAAAAAAATTATTACCCTGTATCTAGAGAACTGCAATAGGAATCGTCTGGAAATTTTTCATCAGTACCCCTATACGAAGATACATTGTTTAGAGAAACACAGACTAAATTGAAAAAGTGGGTGTGGTACCTTCTATACATAGTAAGAAATTGTTATCGTGTACATAGAAACTTGCAATAGATAGAGCCTTGTGGCTTTGCACGGGTAGCCCATATGCTAATGCACATAGTCTACTAATATAAACTGGATTGGGGCAGTCGGCGTGGTACCTCCTATACAAAGTGAAAAATTATTATCATGTACCTGCAAAACTACTATAGATGGAGCCATAAACCTTTGCACAAGTAACCCTCAGAGTAATGTGCAGCGTATAGCAAAACACTGATTAGATTGGGACAATGGATGTGGTACCTCCCGTATTAAGTGAAAAATTATTATCGTGTACCTAGAGAGCTACAATAAGTAGCGTCTTGAAACTTTGCACAAATAACCCTCAAAGTAATGTGCATAGTTTAGCAAGATATGATTAGGATAGTGGGGGTTTTAAACTTTATACAAGTAATCCTAATACAAATATGCATTTTCTAGCAAAAAAAAAAAAAAAAACATTAGGTGGGGTAGTGAGCGTAAAAAGTGAAATATTATTATCGCATTAATACGCATAGTCTAGCAAAAAAAATATTGAGTCGGAACAGTGGGCGTTGCACCTCACATACAAGCTTAAGCTAGGTAACTAAAATAGATAGATTGCTGAAATTTTTTACCTTAAGAATAACGTGTGTTTTTGAGTTAAAGTTGGTGTCTAGGAAGCCTGGGAACCGCTATACAAATTAATAATCCGATATCTAGGGAACTGCTGATATAGTTTTGTTTTATTTAAAAAGTTCTTCTTCACAGATATTAAATTGCGTACTTTCTATTAATATTGTTTTTGAGTTAGTTTTACGTCATTAAAAAAACAAAATTAAGAAAAATATCATATATTGAATAATGATGATGAGTATACATATATACAAGCCAAAAAATGAATGAATGAAAGCCACTTTAATTTCAGTTTTATGATAAACTTTGAATTGAGATGCTTAAAAAACCACTAACGCTGGGTATGGGGAACAACTTAAAGCCACCGGCTTTAATTTCAGCCCTATAGCGTTCATAGAATTGTATTAACCGACATTTTTATTTAGTAAACCAACAATTAATCGTTTATTGTTCTGTATACTTAAGAAGAAAACTAAACTTTTTCAAAAGCGCTGAAGTATTAAAAAATTAATATATAATCACATCTTTTGGTTTAGCTTTTTTAGGCAGAGCTAAAGATTTTAATAAACATTTAAACTGACCTTTTTTTGCCGGAAAATATGTATTTACGAGAAGAAAATTAAATTTTTTTTTAATTTAATGCTACAACACAATTTTAAAATGAAGCAGTTGAAACGAGAAAGTTTAAAGTTTTTTTATTTTTAATTTAATTTTTTTTAGTTTTATTACTTAATAATTCTTTTTAAATCGGTTCTTTTAGTTAACATCGAAAGTTTTCGTTTGAATTACCCCTCAAACACATATTTTTTATGTATATTTTTGTGGAAAAGTAACAAACCATTTCATGTATTTTAGGTTTGATACGCTGTTATGCCTTACATCTGCTTGTTTATTTGAATGACAAATAGTTGTGGTTGTCGTTATTTAAATGACATCCCCATTTCACCAAATCAATACAGGTTTCTGTGTGTATGTGTATGTGTTTTTTTTTTTTTTTTTTGTTGTTGAATGCACAAGTTCTTGGAGACAAATATATTTCTTTTTTCAAGTGTATGGGTCTTTTTACATGAGAAAAAAATTGTTACTTGCTGAGCTTTAGAAGTACAGAAACGTATGGTAACGTTAATAACGTATAGTTAAATCAAACTTGTTTACTTATGCATTATTAATGTTATACACATTAGTATAACATTAATAATGTGACAAATTTAATCAAATCAGAATTTATCGTGTAAAATATTATTATGTTATTTTTAATATTGAATATTTGACATTTTATTAGTCGAACTATTTATTATACATTCAGATTAAATGTTTCTTTAATATTATCACCTAATTTGTAATTTAATTTATTCTTTCTTAGAGAGAATAAAACGAACTTAAAAGTTACTTTAAATTTAGTCTGAATATGTATATTATTTTTTTTTTTTTAAGAAAAGTAACACTCAGGCAATTAATGCCTATATTAAACGTGTTACTTCCTTCGGAAAGGGATAGTAGTAGATAAGACAGATGGTTAGTGTGATAGTAAAGCTTCGCATCTGGCAATACTGCAATTGCACGTTATGATTATTTTTAGAACAGTATTGCAGCGCCTCTATTAGTTGAAGCTAGCATAGCCAATTTATAATTATTTTACTTCGCCGACGATTTAGTGCTATGTGGTAATACCGGCGAAGGAGGGCGATGTGATATGCATTATTATAAAGAAAAATTAATACATATCAGAAAAATTGATGTTGCCTCGGCTGAGTATTGAACTCGTGACCATTGCTTAGTAGTCAACGTGCTAACCACTTAAGCTACAGCACCCCCTAAAAATGTTGTTGAAACTATCAAAATCGAAAAATGATGATTAATTACAATTCAAAAAACAAAAAACGTGAAACAAAATAAATAATATTATTTTTAGCTTGTGTTTATTTTCATATATTATACTAGCTGTGCCCGCCACGTCGTAGGCATCTTGATAATTTGTTGTTCGATTTTTCTTCTAATCCACATCAAATTTTAAGAGTCTTACTTTTATAAGGTTTCAGATATGGTTTTCGTATTTACTTTATATAAAGTTTCCTATCCCTGAGTAATATCTCAGGATCATAATCTTTATATAAAATTATAAAATTTACATCATCATTCTAAAATTATTGTGATAAAAGGCGTTGCCAAGTTTGAAGTACCTTAAAATGGGTAAAATTGTCCACTTTTAATACTGTTTAGCTATTTTCTCTTGGAAATAAGATATTTTTGTGAGAAAAAAGTATTTTATATTTGAATAAAGATACCAGTAGTATATTTGTGTACCTTCGGTGACACTTTTTTCATACAAACCAATGCTCCAAGGGCGTGGCATATTTTGCTCCCGCCCACTTTTTGTATTAACCAATCAGAAGAGAGCAATTGTCATTTATTTTCTATGTTAGTCAATCAAAGGAGAGAGAGATACAGATAGAGAGAGGAAGAGAGAGAGACAGATAGTGAGAGGAAGAGAGAGAGAGGAAGAGACAGGCTCTAGAGCTCCGCCCACTTTTATGAGAGATCATCAACAATTTTTGATAATTATGTTTCTTTATGTGTTTTTTGTAGTTTTGAGGGTTGATTTTGTATGTATGTATATGAGAAAATTCCAATTGGAATTTTTTGTGTGTTAAACACCTGCATTGGGAAATTGTGTATGATTTTAGGTAATGAGAATGATCGTTGACAATGGATATTTTTGTGGGTGTGTGTTTTAAGTTTTGAAGGTTGTTCAGGCTCTAGAGCTCCGCCCACTTTTATGAGAGATCATCAACAATTTTTGATAATTATGTTTCTTTATGTGTTTTTTGTAGTTTTGAGGGTTGATTTTGTATGTATGTATATGAGAAAATTCCAATTGGAATTTTTTGTGTGTTAAACACCTACATTGGGAAATTGTGTATGATTTTAGGTAATGAGAATGATCGTTGACAATGGATATTTTTGTGGGTGTGTGTTTTAAGTTTTGAAGGTTGTTTTTGGTTATAGTTAGAAGATTTTCTTTGTTTTTGGGGTTTTATACTACCTGGTTGTTTAAATTGATTAGTTTGGTGTGTGTGTTTTTAAGACGTGATTAATATTAATGTAGCTGATTGCTTTTAGTTTTAGGGGTGGATTTAGTTTTTGATATTTGTATATTGTTAAAACTAAAATGAAGTTTGTGTCTCTTTTTTTCTTTTCTAAAAGGTGATTGGTGATGAGTAGTGGGTAGGGAAAATAATTATCATATATTTTATATTAGTGTGTATTAAAATTTGATTTTTCTGTTGCTTTCTATTTTACTTTGCTTTCTGAATGGGATTTTCTAATTGGAAAATAACTGATGTTAAAAAATATATTTTAAATTGGTTTTTGAAATATATTTACAAGATTTTTAAATTGGAAAATAATTGGTATTCCAAATGGTTTCTATATTCTTTTTATAATCAAATATGTCTCTCTTGAGATTACTAAGTACTTTTGAGTTTACAGTGTTTGCTTAAGGTGTTTTACTACCAATTTTTTAGTCAAACTAAATGTGCATTTATAATCTTTCAAGGACAATTTTTATGAGTAACAATAATTTTTCCAATGCTCAAAACACACCTTAGAAAAATTTAAGATTTCTCTGTAGGCAATAAGATAGTTAAAAAAAAAAAAAAGTACAAATCCAAAAATGATGACCACCTACTTATTTCCTAAAAGAAAAAAAAACATGAAACTATTTAAAATAGAAAGAAAAAAGATACACATAATTCATATTTATATATTTTTGTATTTCATTTATTATCCATTCGTAAATATAACCTATGGATTTTTACATCAGTCTTAATTTTATCTTTCATTTTTTGTCCAATTTCATAACAGAGCCGTGTCAATTCAATTTGTATGTCTTTTTCCTGTATCCCATTTATTTCACACAACTGAATATTCGTTTTGTTTAAAGCAGAGCAAGTCGGTATATAATACTCGTAGTAGAAATGAAGTATTTGTTTACGCAGAATACTGTTCCAACATAATATTGATGTTAAAAATATTCCAATTCGAGTTAATGATTTCCAAGTATCTGAATCAATTTTTATTTTATAAATTCCTTGTTTAACAACTAAATAACATACACCTCTTTTGTGATGAAAACTGTAATGCACGTCCGTATCAATTTCATTATCAATAAGATTTATTGAATTTAGAAAATCACTATGATTCAGCATGTTGTGGATATACTCCTTGTAGCTCATTAAATGTAACCACTCCTTTCTATCCAATCCAATAAACTGCTTTTGCTTATAATGCAGCCATACAATCGGTTTAAAGCCTAATGTTGTAGAAAATCCACATGAAATCTTTAATTTTAAATTAAGGAAGTATTCAAATTCAAACACAACATCATATAACTGAGACTTTCGTCTTTCACCATGCTGCAACAAATTTTTTAATCTATTCTCCATACTCATTGAAATTAAAACATAAACTGACGTTTGTTTCATACTTTAAATATCTTTATATTAAGAAAACATAATAAAACAGTATAACTTAAAATAAAAGTATTTAGTATATTTCCTCCAGTATAATCTCAAGTTCAGGTGTTACATTGGTAATTCGTATGTTGCTCGTTTTATTTCATAATAACCGGTAATATTTTTAAACATGAATAAACATGATAACAACGCTAATAATTATTATTTTATTTCTAATTGAAATCACATTAGTGTTAAAGAATAAAATGAAGAGCAGGTGTAATATTGATAGTTCAGTTTAAACTTAGCTAGCTATGTATGTAGCATATTTATTTCATAATAATCAATAATATTTTAATTTTTAAGCATGAACGATCATGATTTAATCAGACTACTAAGAATTAAATCTTTATTTTATGATAATAGTTTACACTGAATATATAAACATGAATGAGCATGATCATCCCATACGTAATTATTTCATTTCATATCCTAATCACGTAATGATTGAAGAAATGAAATGTGTGCAGGTGTTGTGTGTGTGTATTATAATTTAGAATTTGGTCCTTTTTTAATTCCTATACACATACATGCACATAGGTTACAAAACTAAGGAAGAACAAGTATTAGAAAATAGGAAGAAATAACACACAAAAGAAAAAAGAAGGTAGAAATAAAAACAAGACATTTGATTTTTGTGGGTTTTAAAAGGAATAATATTTTTAAAATAAATAAATAAATATCTCTGGTACCAAGAATTTGGGTATCATTTACACACACACATTAACCAATGAATTCATTCACAATGTTGTTTTTTTTTTTCCTGTTGTGCTATTCATCATAAAAATTAAGAGTTTAATATAGATTCATCATAAATAACCAATTATATTTTATTACCTATTTTATTATAATCTCCAAAAAAAAAAAAAAAAACCAAGATAGTGAATATTTTCATTTTTATACGATATATTTTTATTTTTTAGTATTTTTTTTTATAAATATTTACATAAGACATTTTATTACAAAATTTCGTATGAAAAATTATTAATAATATATTATAAAATAAAAAATGAATAAAATAAAATTTAGTATATTTATTTAATTTTCTTTAACATTGAATATCTTATTATATAGATCTATTATATTTAACACATTAGTTTTTCTAATGTGAAAGTAAGTACACCTACATGTGTCTGGACCTTCCATACAGCTTTCGGTGTACCAAGGGCAACATGCGAAATGACCTCGATTGACATCCTCTTCTCCATCTCCCACACCATATTCCTTATTTTCTTCCAGCATTGAAATAAAAAAATCCACGGCCTCTTTATGTTCATATAACAAAATTTCTTTAAAGTTATTTAAGAAATTTTCAATTGTTATACAAAGTGGGGTCATATTGATTCTTTCTTCGTTTCTTCGTTTCGCTCGATGGTACTTTGGTGAGTAATAGATATTTACGATTTTTATGCATAAGTTGGGTGCATGAAAATTTTCAATAGATTTTTTATATTACACCATATTTCTTTACAACGAATGTTGTTATCTCTTTCACTCCCTCACTTTAACATTTGTGTTTTAATTTCTAAAGAATTGATGTAATAATTTACTCCACCTTTACCTTTTCTTTCTTTTACTTCTACAAGATCCAATATTACGGTTAGATTTTATTTCAATATTGAATTTGACTATCTCTTTTCCTCATATTCATACCTATGATTTTTATCAATTTTATTTAAAGATAAATAGGTGGAAATATTTTTAGAGTATTATAATAAAAAAAGAAGTCAAGCTGTTAAGTTAAAAAAAAAATGGATTCCACCAAAAATTTAATTAAAAAATTTAATGGTCTTAATAATAAAACGATGATACACATCAAGGATCTCAAAATTTCATCCAAATACCCAATCATAAATGCAAAACGGGTGACAACCAAATATGGTACTTGTCTGCAGATTGAGCTGGACAACAACATCATGTTTTTACCAAACCGATACAATTCACTCACCGATGAGGAGGTTAACGCGTTGTGTACTGGAATATATTGCGTGTACAGAGAGGGAGAGAAAAATTTATTTTTAAATACCTTCGATGAGGTTGTGCAATTTATACCTAATGCACAGTATCCCATCTGGGAATAAATTTTTAAAATATTTAATCAAATAAAAATTATATAATAAACCAAGCAAAATAAAATATACACATAGTTTCAAAGATTTAATTTTTTGTCGTTTAATTTATTTCCATTTCGTTATTTCATACAGAAATTTGAGACATAAATGACCACAGTTAAATGTATTATACTTCTGATATTGATTGTAGTTGTATTTTATATTTTTTCCTAAATATTTAACTAATTCTAATGGAGGATGTAAATTTCCAAAGCTGTCGAAATATTCTTTTTGCTGATTGTTTTTGTAATATGCCACCCAGTGTGTTCCAGGTCCTGATGATAAATCTAAATTGATGATACCACATTCTCTTTTCCTCGGTCGTTTTGGTAGTGTATCCAACATAAATACTCCTCTAAAGTGTGAAATATTGGTTGAAAATTTTCTCAAGTCGACATCCGTTAATGGTCTATCAGGTAGCATTTTTAAAAGTTTTTTGGATTTTTATCGTAAACCAATCCATATCCCTTCTTATATGGTTTTAGGTAAAGACCCTTCCCCATTGCTACAGGTTCCATAATTTTATTATGTCTTGTTGCCTCATCAAGTTGATGTTTGGCATTCCTTGCAGCATTTACAGCTTTTGCTATAGCAGCACCTCCACTCGCTAGGCTTCCAATTGCACTCAAGGCAGTAAGAATTGGAATTATAGGTAATACCCCACCAATTTTTGGGACATTAATTATACGTGGTACAATAACTTGAGACTTTTTCCCCTTAAACGATCTGTTAATAGCTTTACGAGCAATCTTAATAGCAGAATTAATATCTTCAGGTTTTTCCTTTTTTATTATTTTTGTTGCATTTTTTATTGATGTAATGAAAAGCTTTCTTCCATTTGAATTATTTCTTTTTGAAGGTTTTACACACGCCTTTTTTTTCATCCCCAAACCAAATTTGGTTTTAGCTTTCATCGTGTTAGTAACTAAATATGCAAACGATTTCTCGGCAAGACTACTGTCTTTTGACCAAACTCTTTCCCAAGCTTTATGTTCAAGAATTTTATCCGCTTGATGTCTTTTCTTTATATCCTTACTTTTGGAATAAGCTATATCGTGATCCTTACAAGCAACATCCAAAGGGTTTATTCCTCTGTCACCTCGATCTAGACGTTTCTTTAGTTTCGTTCCAGGGCCACAATATTGATAGCCAGGAAGATGAATTTCAACAGGCAAGGAGTTTATTATATTATCTACTAAACCTTCTCCAATGAATGTTTTGTTATAATTAACTTCCTGGTTATATAGTATAACCATTTTATTCTATAATAAGTACTAAAATAAAACATTTTTTTATTACATTCAGTTATAAAAATGCGTTTAGTTAAACAACATAAACAAATTTTTGTTCGCAATATTGATACTTCTTCGAGTGTCAACCCCAAAACAAGACATAGTTCCTTATTACCTAATACTATTCGCGCGCTTATAGTTGGTCCTTCAAACTGTGGAAAGACTAATGTTATGATAAGCTTGTTAGAAAGTCCTAATGGTCTTAAATTTAAAAACATCTACTTATATTCAAAGTCACTATACCAACCAAAGTATGAATACTTGAGGAAGCTAATATACCCAATTAGAGGGATGGGATATTACACGTTTTCAGATAATGAAGTTGTAATATCTCCCAATGAAGCTAAAAGCAACTCAATAATGATTTTTGATGATGTTGCGTGTGAGAAGCAGAATAACATACGCGCATTTTTTTGCATGGGTCGATATAAAAATGTTGATTCTTTTTATTTATGTCAAACTTATACAAGAATTCCTAAGCATTTGATTAGAGACAATGCTAATGTTATTATAATGTTTAAACAAGATGAAACAAACATGAAACATGTTTATAGAGATCATGTTTCGAGTGACATGGATTTTAAGAAGTTTCATGAAATTTGTCAAGAATGTTGGAAGGATAAATTTGGATTTTTGATGATAAGTAAAGATGATGAAATAAATAATGGGCGCTACAGAAAGCTATTTGACTATTTCATAACAATATAAAGTACTTCAATCAGCACATATATTTTAGTGCTAAACCTAGTTTTAAACATACTATAACAACTTTTTTAGTGAAATAACCTATCTCGCTCTATAAATTCGGTTTATTTTTTGTTGTGTTTTATCAACTTATTTATAAAACTACATAGAAGAGCTAAATGAAAATGGATGAAAAAGTTTTAAAGGAATTGATAAGGACAAGAAATGTATTAAAGAAAAAGTTACGCAGTATAAAAATTGATGACGTAGATACACAAGAACAACTTAAAGATACATTTAAACCGATAACAGATCCCCTAAAAACAATTATTAATACTCATATCTCTAACTTTAAAAAAATACCGAAAACAGAAAACCATGAATTTCAAACAGAAAATAAAAATATTAGAAGATTACCCTTTAACAAGGCACAATTCAATTTAGAGACAAGTACCCCAAAGAAAGTTATAGAAGAAACATCATTTAAGAAAGGGATATCATTTGATGCTATTCATGATGATAATGGTGATGATGATGATTTTTACTCTCAGTCTGAAACTATAGAGAATTCAAATAATGAAGAGTCTTACAATGACTTATCAATTTTGGAAAATAGAAATGAGTTAGATACTCTCTATGGTCCTCATAAGGGTCTTAATAATGAATGGAAATTCGGTGACAGCAACATCAAAATAAGCAAAGATAAAATTGAAATTGGAAATCAAATATGGGCTCTAACACCAGGTTTGTTCTCCTTAATGTTTCACAAAACACCAGAAAACTATGACAAATCTGAACTAGAAATCTACAAAAATATACTAATCAACACTAATGCTCACAGGAGAGACTACAAATCTGCTGGTCCAATTAAAGGAACGAGAGCATATAAGTACAAACATATTATTGGAAAATTGTTTAAAGAAAAAAGCGAGAGTAGTTTGGCAATACCATCACCAATTTCAAGAAAGGGTAATTACACGGGAAATGGTTTGATGAACCTAAACTCTCATAAACCAAACTATATATATTGGGATGATCCAAATGAGTTGGTAGATCGACTTAGACTATTACTCGCATCGCAAGGTGCAGGCCACACTAATCATAACAACGAGATTGTATCAATTATTGAAGAATTGTATGAAGCAAATATAATTGAAAAATAGTCTAATAGAATCATGTCCATCGATAAATTCGGACACTACCTCAATGATACAAGCGATAATATTTCAATGAAAAATGTATCTAAAGTGTTGGGTTTTTTTATGGATACAACTAACAACATTGACGTACAAAGCAAGAGGATTAAAAATGTGGCGAATGCTTTGGAAGACAGTGACGCTATCAATAAAATGTTTTTGCAATCTCAAATTACAAAATCTGGAGAAGAAATAGTTATACATTTAAAAGGAGTTATTGATGAAATTCATGAGAAAATTAATGATATAAAATTACTTTTTGATAAACAAATTGAAAAGTTAAGTAAACAAATTTATGAAGTACAAAATCATACATTCATATCAATGAACGAAAGTGAAGAAATAAATAATACCTTGAAGAATTACGAATACGAATCTATATAAAATACTAATGAGAAGAATATAAATTCCTAGGGATATGGTTATATCAGTTGCTTTAAATGTATCAACTGAAAACAATCCAATTCGAAAATAATGACAAGCTTAAAAAGAGACTTAGTAAATGAGCTACATAAACAAGCAAGAAAAAATTTTAGACGTCGAAGAGTTGTGATGAAGGGTATAGATGATCTTTGGCAAGCAGATTTAGTTGAAATGGGGAACTATGCCTTATATAATAAAAATTATAGATATCTGCTAACTGTAATTGATACATTCTCAAAATATGCTTGGGCTGCACCACTTAAAAATAAAACTGCACTAGAGGTGACGCAAGTTATGAGAGGAATCTTCAAATTGGGTCGGATACCGAAAAACTTGCAGACCGATGATGGCAAAGAATTTTTCAATAAACATTTTGCAAATCTTATGAATGAATATAATATTAATCACTACTCAACGTTTAGTAGAATGAAAGCGTCAATAGTAGAACGATTTAATCGAACATTAAAAGGAATGATGTGGAAAGAATTTAGTTTTAATGGTTCATATTATTGGCTTGGTATCTACAAGGATTTAATCGATACATATAATAGAAAAGTACACAGCACTATTAAAATGCCCCCAATTAAAGTCAATTCTACAAATGAATATAAATTATTAAATACAGCCTACAACCACATAAAAATTTACAAAGTATCTAAATTTAATGTAGGAGATTATGTACGCATTAGTAAATATAAACACATTTTTGAAAAGGGGTATACCCCAAATTGGACAACCGAAATTTTTAAAATTAAAACAGTTAAAAATACATATCCAACAACATACCTATTGGAAGACTATCGAGGAAATCCTATTAAAGGTGGATTCTATGATGAAGAGCTTACCAAAACTCAATTTTCCGATATATTTCTAGTTGAAAAAGTTCTTAAAACTAGAGGAGAGAAAGCATATGTAAAATGGTTGGGATTTTCAAATCAACACAATTCTTGGATTAATAAAAATGAAATATTGTAATTTTAAGAAAAATAAAAAAAAAAAAAAATGTATTTAGTAAGTTTTTATATCCAAAATAGAAAAAATAAAACGAATAAATAAACCAGTATTGTGCCAAGTTTTCTTTATTTACATTTTAAATGTCATAATGTCAATAACGTTAAGTTTGAACTCTACGTCATCGGAGCTAACAGCTAATTACTTTCCTCCAATTTGTTTGAATGGGGATTATGAGTGTGCTTTAACTGACTTTCATTCCTACAACAGTATTCCAAATGTGGACATATATAACAATCATTTTCATATAGGTGATCATCTAATTGAAATACCAATTGGATCTTATGAGTTAAATGATATAGCTGATTACATTAAAGAACAATACAAAAGTCATAGTTCAGAAAATGAAATTGATATAGAAGCTAAAAACACCACGATGCAAGTTAGAATTAGAAGCTCGAAAGAGCATATATATTTTAATAAGAGCAATACTATTGGAAAACTTTTAGGATTCAATAAAAAAGTTTTACATGCTAATGAGGATCACTACTCAGATCTTCCAGTTAACATATTCAAAGTCAATCTCTTGCGAATTGAGTGTAATATAGTAGCAAATACTTATATGAATACTTGTCCATCACATACACTACATGAGTTTGGGATTAACGTACCACCAGGGTATAAAATTGATGAGAATCCGAGAAATATTATTTATTTACCAGTGAACTGCCGAGAGATAAGCTCACTAACTTTACGTGTAGTTGATCAGCACGGAGATTTAATTAATTTCCGAAAAGAGCAAATCACAATTCGAATACATTTAAGGGCGACTAAATAATGATAATATACAAAAACAAAATAACATACGCACCTAAAATATTCTTGCAACCTAAATCTCAATTAAAGAGGTCATTACAACGAAGCAATCTATCTCAAGCGAATAAAAATTTTCTTAGGTCTCTGAAATTTATATTGAAAAAATAATGTCTTCAATATTAGATGTTCTTGATAAACCCTTATCGGATGAAAGTATAATTAAAAAGGATTACCACACATATACACCATACCTACAATCTTATAATAATAATGATGAAATCCGCATTTCAATACAAAATCAAGATTTATATATTCTACCTAGTGAAAGTTTTATATACGTAGAAGGCTGTATTGTAGATGATAACAATAAAAAATTTGAATCTTCTTCATCCAATTTTAAGGTTAAAAATAATTTTGTTGCATATCTCTTTGATGAAATTCGATATGAACTTAATGGTATTGAAATTGATCATACAAGGCATTTGGGGACTTCAAGTACAATAAAAAATTTAGTTTCTTTATCACCAACAGAAAGCATTGGCATGCACAATGCTGGATGGAACAAAATTGATAATGTTAACCTTATAAATGGTTATTTTAATTTCTATGTGCCTCTTAAAATTCTTCTAGGATTTGCTGAAGACTATAATAAAATCATATTAAATGGTAAACATGAGTTAATTCTTTTGCGCAACAAGAATGATGGAGATCTTTTGTATTCAAGTGTTTCCACTGACAAAGCCAAATTGAGAATTTCAAATATTTCATGGAGAATTCCCCATGTACAACTATCCGATCTAAGTAAATTGAATATGATTAAATTAATTAATGCTGGTGCTTCTATACCCATGGCATTTCGTAGTTGGGATTGTCATATTAATCCACAACTCAATGTAGGAACTAGTCATATTTGGAATGTTAAAATGGCTGCAAATAGAGAACGCCCCCGTTTCATTCTAATTGCTTTTCAACATGAAAATAAATTTGTACATTGTGATTTAACTAATTTGAAAGTGCATTTAAATTCAGAATCATATCCTTACGATGATCTAAATATAAAATTTAAAAATGAACGTTATGCTGTTTTATATGATATGTATCTAAGATTTCAACAAAACTACTACTTTAAGGAACCCCAACCACTTCTCACATCACAAGAGTTCAAAAACCAAGCACCAATAATAGTAATAGATGTCAGTTATCAAAACGAATCTATCGGTAGCGGACCTATTGATATAAAAATTGAATTTGAAACCGCTACTAACATTCCTGCTAATACATCAGCTTACTGTATTCTCATTCACGATCGCATAATAGAATATATACCATTAAAAGGACAAGTTCGTAAAGTTTTGTAAATTGTAAAATATGAGAGATAATATAATTTTCGTCGACTTGCAAGGTTTTAAGGATAACTATAATAGATTCATTGCAAAGGAAATAGCAATTGTTTTCAATTCTAAGGAACACAACAATTTCATCATAAAATCACCATTCGATTTTAAATACTTATCAGCAAAAAAGCAGCAAGAAGCGAATTGGTTAATAAGAAATTACCATCATCTGAATTGGAATGATGGATCAGTATCTTTCGGGAGTGTATGCAAATTTCTAAAAGATAATGTAAAATATTCGAAAATCTATATTAAGGGTGAAGAAAAAAGAAAGTGGTTAGAAAAAATGCTACAAAAAAGAGTTTTTAATATTGAAGATACTGGGTGTAAAAGCTTCAAACAGATGGCATTAAATTATCCAGAATATCATTATTGCAGTTATCACAGCTATGGTGTTTGTGCTTTAAGGAATGCTCTTTTACTTGAAAAAAGAAAATTTACATTAAAATAAAAACACATGTCCTTTATTTGTTTGTAAAATATACATATTTTTATTTATAAGCATATACATATATATATATATATATATAAAGGTTTTTATTTGTATATTATAAGAAATAATGAACTTATAAATAGAATATTTACATATCATGTGCTTAATGCTATTTCTTATAACTAAAGTTAAATAAATAAAATATATATTAAAAACAAAAAAAAAACTTCCTATTAATAGTAAAAAATAAATTAATAAACTTACAGTAAAACAATATTTTTTATTTACATATCAAATTACAATTGGCGAAAGATAAAATTAAGACTGATGTAAAAATCCATAGGTTATATTTACGAATGGATAATAAATGAAATACAAAAATATATAAATATGAATTATGTGTATCTTTTTTCTTTCTATTTTAAATAGTTTCATGTTTTTTTTTTTCTTTTAGGAAATAAGTAGGTGGTCATCATTTTTGGATTTGTACTTTTTTTTTTTTTAACTATCTTATTGCCTACAGAGAAATCTTAAATTTTTCTAAGGTGTGTTTTGAGCATTGAAAAAATTATTGTTACTCATAAAAATTGTCCTTGAAAGATTATAAATGCACATTTAGTTTGACTAAAAAATTGGTAGTAAAACACCTTAAGCAAACACTGTAAACTCAAAAGTACTTAGTAATCTCAAGAGAGACATATTTGATTATAAAAAGAATATAGAAACCATTTGGAATACCAATTATTTTCCAATTTAAAAATCTTGTAAATATATTTCAAAAACCAATTTAAAATATATTTTTTAACATCAGTTATTTTCCAATTAGAAAATCCCATTCAGAAAGCAAAGTAAAATAGAAAGCAACAGAAAAATCAAATTTTAATACACACTAATATAAAATATATGATAATTATTTTCCCTACCTACTCATCACCAATCACCTTTTAGAAAAGAAAAAAAGAGACACAAACTTCATTTTAGTTTTAACAATATACAAATATCAAAAACTAAATCCACCCCTAAAACTAAAAGCAATCAGCTACATTAATATTAATCACGTCTTAAAAACACACACACCAAACTAATCAATTTAAACAACCAGGTAGTATAAAACCCCAAAAACAAAGAAAATCTTCTAACTATAACCAAAAACAACCTTCAAAACTTAAAACACACACCCACAAAAATATCCATTGTCAACGATCATTCTCATTACCTAAAATCATACACAATTTCCCAATGTAGGTGTTTAACACACAAAAAATTCCAATTGGAATTTTCTCATATACATACATACAAAATCAACCCTCAAAACTACAAAAAACACATAAAGAAACATAATTATCAAAAATTGTTGATGATCTCTCATAAAAGTGGGCGGAGCTCTAGAGCCTGAACAACCTTCAAAACTTAAAACACACACCCACAAAAATATCCATTGTCAACGATCATTCTCATTACCTAAAATCATACACAATTTCCCAATGCAGGTGTTTAACACACAAAAAATTCCAATTGAAATTTTCTCATATACATACATACAAAATCAACCCTCAAAACTACAAAAAACACATAAAGAAACATAATTATCAAAAATTGTTGATGATCTCTCATAAAAGTGGGCGGAGCTCTAGAGCCTGTCTCTTCCTCTCTCTCTCTTCCTCTCTCTATCTGTCTCTCTCTCTTCCTCTCTCTATCTGTATCTCTCTCTCCTTTGATTGACTAACATAGAAAATAAATGACAATTGCTCTCTTCTGATTGGTTAATACAAAAAGTGGGCGGGAGCAAAATATGCCACGCCCTTGGAGCATTGGTTTGTATGAAAAAAGTGTCACCGAAGGGTACACAAATATACTACTG